>JAADXK010000048.1:0-56871 GCA_023337805.1 Globisporangium barbulae | reverse complement strand
TCTCACAATCGATCGTATGAGATCTGCGAGCTGAAGCACGTGCAGCAATCCAACACAAACGAACACTGTGCCGATCGACTTGAAGTGACGGTTTGAGGACGGAGCCAAGAGATCTGCGTAGTACGCCAAGTACGGGTGCTCGAGGTATCAGCAGAGCCGACCAACAGCGACAAGAAAAACTCCGCAGACTGCGTGAAGCAGCATCAGAGCCCCCATCACTGCGGTGTACGCGCCATCTGTGAGTTCCACTTTCGTACGCGTCTCCACAATCAGCTTCTCCGCGAACTCCGGTTGGACAGGACGGAATGACTCGGCAGATTTCTCTGGAGATCTCAAATGTACCTGCGCCATTCTCGTTGCTCTGAGCTGCGTTGTAAATTTGGAGACATGCTTGACTGACTGATAAACCATCAGCGCGGCTGGATAGCTGTGAGCAAGCTGAGAGGCATTATCAATAGCTCTGTTTTCTGACTCGGGTGGCTTGCCCCCTGCTACAGGCTCGAGCGGTTCCAGTGTCCTCCCCTCCAAGATGTCACCTCGGCCAATCGTTCTTGGAAATGGGAGCAGACTTTCGAGACGAGCAATCTAGTATCGCCAATTGTGACGCACGCGTGAGGCGCAACTCGACTAAGGGAACGACGTGTTTCCACTCAATACATTTTCGTTGTTGTTCAGATGAAGCTATGGAACTCGATCCGGCATCGTCAGCTCCAGGGGATACCTTCCATCTCCTCGTGGGTCTTTCTCGCCGCAGACATACTTGCTACCCGCTGGAATGGATGCACTCTGGTCATGAATGTTGGCGCATATAGGAGAGTTTGACAAGTAGACGAGCTCGTTGACGTTTGCATCGGTCCACGCAGGCAGCGACTCCATGTTGGTGTTCTCCAGCGCCAGGAAGTCGATTGAAAAGCCTCTGGGAATGGCATCTGGGAGGGTCTGGAGAGGATTGTGGGACAATGCCAGCACGTAGCGATTGGACTGAGCAGCCGAGAACTCGTGGACAGCCTGGATCTGATTCCCGATGAGTGACAGATCGTACACCTCCAGCTTGAGCAAGGTTTCCGGGAAAGCTTTGATCTCCGAGTACTCCAGGTACAGCACGCTCAGGCTGTGCCATCGCTCGTGTAGATCGTCAGGAAGCGCAGTGAGGTTCGTAATCGTAAACTCGATGTCTTGCAGCATGTCTGGCAGTGGTCCCAGGATGCCGTCCGGGAGCTTCGTCATGTTCACCAGTATGAACACTGCAAACACCATTTTCGTGTGGATCGATGCTGAGACTGCAGCGTCCGCGCTCCATTCAACGATCGTCGAATTGAAAATCTCGATGCCGAGAAGGTTGGGGAAATTCTGGATTGACTGGGGCACGACCAGTGCTGGGCAATGTGATATCACTAGCGAGGTCAGCGTTTGCTCGTCAAGAAAGTCGAAAGCATCAGGCTCTGGGCTTGGAACGCTATGACGATAGCAGTTGAACTCAAGCACGGAGCACGAGAACTTGTTCACGAACCACGGATGCATCATCTGCTTGCAGCCAAGCACTGGAGCTCCGTTGAACCGCTGAACAGCGGCGATGTGAATCGCCAGAATCGCGACGCCCAAGCAGCTGTAGACGAAGCGAACGGCTGTGAAGATCCTTCTCTTCCACCACAAGCGTGATGCGGTGGCGGCTGCACCTTTGATTGCTTGCGTATTCGGCCCAAGTGTCGCTGCGACTTGAGATGGAATGACGCTCATATCATTAACCGGACTAGTAGTTGCTCCTTGGCTGTGAATGAGGAGGCTAATACTTCGCAAGCTCCAGTACGTGCTGAGGTGGGGGATGAGTTTGCTCCCACAGTCCAACAAAGACACTGCGAAGATGGACTGGTTCTCGAGCACCAAGTTACCAAAGGATTCATCTCCGTACAAGATCGACAAGTCGAACGAATATGCTGCTGCGTCGTATTCGAGGATGTACGGCACGAAGATCACGAGCGGCAGGATGATGCTGTACGAGATGTTGAGAAGAACCTCGGCAGCCAGGCATGCTATACGCTTGACGCACGTGTTGCTCGGCAGAAATTGATGGAGCAATGGCGTTGTCCAGCAGTAGAGAACCACGATCGACACGTAGCAGCGATTGATCCAGACGCGACTGATGAGGTGGCTGGAGCGATACGCTTGGAACACTTGAGTGGCGATTTGGATCAGCTCGAGCGCCACGGTTATCCAATGGAAATGACGACTGTTCTCACCAAACACGCCCTGCTTTCCAAAGAGTTGGCGCCATACATTCTTGATTCGCTCGCGAGCGCGCGTCGTAAACGGGATAGATGGGAGTGTCACCGCAGTCAGGATCTTCGGGCCAAAGTCTGGTTCAAAGTATCGTTTGCGTATTGCTTGTGGGATAACCAGCTCGAAGAAACGGAGCGCGTGAAGAGCTCCGATGCAGCCGAGGGCCGTGCCGATCAACTTGAAGTGCCGATGCTGCCTTGGAGCCAAGAGATCCACGAAGTACGTCACGTACGGGTGCTCCATGTACCAGTACAACCGCGCGCATGCGATCAAATACCCCGCACAGGCTCCGTGAAGCGCGATGAGCATCAGGCGCAGCGTGCAGTACATCCGCTTGGACAGCTTCATGCAGGCAGGTGTATTGATCTCCGGGACACTTGCAGCACAACACTCGCTTATTGATCTTGTCTTCTTGAGCACGCTGCTGTCACTTGATGTCTTATGGGCTTTCTGAAGCCCGTGCAGCTGTAGCAAACAGCCCGTGCAGCTGTAGCAAACAGCCCATGCTATTGATATAGACTCCGGCACTCTATTTCCATCTCAATTCGGTTCTATTTCCATCACGATCCGGTTCAAGTGCGTTTGACGAACGAGGGCGTTGGCATCTGCTCTGGGGCTCTTAGGAGCATGGAGATGACGAAGGGTGCGCGCAGTAGCTGGCAAGTCGACGATTGAGAAAACTTGAGGGCAAGTGCATCTGGGTCCTCCGATCCCCTAGCATCTTCCATATCAAATACACTGTGTAAAGTAGTACGTAAAATATGATACTTCCGACCACTCGCCAATGTAAGCTACCTCTATCAACTGATGCCTGCCTCATCATCACTTCAATGCACCAGTACCTTACCAGTTGCTTGCTGATTTCCCAGACTCAATCATAGCAGTCGCTTTGGCACCATGACCTTCAGTGGGTATTTGCCCTCGCGACGCGCATTCGTGTCGCTGCATGTGAGCACTGCACTAGCTCCGTGCTGACGTTCGCGTTCGTCCTCTGACATTCTCAGGCAGAATGGCGTGCCGTATGCGTAGATGTTCGTCGCGCTCTGCCTAACGTCATCTACCCACTTGGGTAGCGTCGTTACCAGCGTCTCGTCGATGCTCAGGAAGCCCAGGTCGCTCGTGTCGCCCAAATGCTCCGGGAGCGACCTTAGCGGGTTGTGCGACAGCGCCAGTGCGACGAACTTGGGCTTGCGGTGCGCAGGGAACTCGGGTATCACCTCGATGGCGTTGCCCACGAGCGACAGGTCGTCCACGCTTAGCTCAAGCAGTGTGCTCGGGAACTCGCTGATGTGCGTGTGCTCGATGTAGAAGAGCGCCATGGGGTGCCACCGCGTGTGCAGGTCGTCTGGAAGCGTCGTGAGGTTCGAGACGGAGATCTCAAAGTCCGTCATGGTGCTTGGCAGTGGCTGCAGCACTCCAGGCGGGAGCTCCGTCATCTTCACGCGCACGAAGGTGATGTACGTGAGCGACGGGTGATGCGCTTTCGTGACCGCGGCATCTTCGCGCCACTCGACGATGGTCGAGTTGTAAATGTCGATGCCCAGCAGGTTGCGGAATCGCTGGATGGATGCCGGGATCCTCAGCTTCGGACAGTGGCTGATGACCAGTGCGACCAAGCTGCTCTCCTCGAGGTAGTCGAACGCGTCTTCGCTCACGCCCGTGGATCCGTTGCGGTAGCAGTTGAAGTCCATGACGGAGCACGAGTACTTAGTGGCGAACCAGGGTCGGATGGACTGTTTGCATGCCGGCACGTGCAGACTCTGGGAGGTTTTGGTCGCGAGGAGGTGCAGCACGAGGATGGTGAGTCCCCAGAGGAAGAGCACGATGTGCGAGACGATCATCCCCCAGCGTCCCAGTCTGTTGCCTGGCGGTGGTGGAAGCTGACGCATTTGCTTTCGTGTAGTGCTGACCTGTTGAGTCGAAGGAGGTTGTGTCTGTTCTCGACCGCTGATGGCACTGGTGGTGCTTGCGTCCCACTCTTTGCTGCTCATGCGGGCTTGCGACGTCCTCGTTGCCACAGGTTTGACGAGCTCGTTGATACTCGCCAGACAGCTGTAAATGCTCAGATGCGGGATGATCTTGAAGACAAAGTCCACTAGCGAGAGCACGAAGACCTGCTGGTTTTCCTTGACCATGTTGGCGAACCAGACGTCGTCGTACAAGTCTTCTAGCTCAAAGTTGAACGTGTCAAGGTCGAATCTAGTGGCGTACGGTACAAACATGATTAGCGGGATGACGATGGAGGCGACAATGTCCAGAAGGAGATCGAGGCCGAGGCACAAGAATCGCTCGATCGCGGGATTGTGCTCGAATATCCGCTGCAGCAGTGGCGTCGACCAGCAGTTGGTGACCATCAAGCCCACGTACAAGTTGTTGATCCAGGACTTGGCGATCAGGATGCTGGACTTGTAGACTTGAACCGTCTGTGAGACGTACTCCACGATTTCGCGCAAGAGGAAGCGCACATGGAAGAAATCGCTTTCAACTCCGAAGAAGCCTCGCCGCGCAAAGAGCTTCAGCCATCCGATCTTGGCGTTCTCCTGTACCAGAGGTGGAATAATCCTCTGCGACATCCGCCGTAACGTCCTCAAGCGCTGTCGCGACTCGTCTTGCTGAGGCTGCATCGTGGAATGGTTGCGCTCCGAAGCTCTATCTTCATTGGGCACCACAGAGTTTTTGAGAGCAACAACTCGGCCTTTGCTGGGCTTCACGACACGTTCGACGGCAACCGATGCGTTAAACGCACGCGCTTTTGCGCGATCTACGTTCAGAATGAACTGGCGAAAGCGCAACGAGAAGTAGAGCGTCTGAAGGAGCCGGTACGAGTGCGCCACTGCGATGAGGCCAAACGCGATGCCGATGAATTTGAAGCGCGCACCAGCGGTCGGGTTCAGCAAGTCGGCGTAGTAGCTCATGTACGGGTGCGCCATGAACCAGTAAAGTCGCGTCACTGCGCCCAGGAACACGGTGCAAGCGACCCGAAGCAGCACCAAGACCGTCCATAGTAGGCGGAAGACTGGAATCGACAGGCGGACAGCGATTTCATTTCGCTCTTGAAGTGTTTCGGTCGCCCTGGACTCCTTGGTTGCTGCCATCGAGGTAGTCTCCTAGTCGATCCAGCGGAGTCTTCTACCTCTGAATATGCTGTGACGCCGCTGAGAAGGTGATGCCGTGATCTCGTTTGTCTTTCATGTCGTGGATTGTGTCGTGTATAAATACCGTGTGATCGCCTCGAATCTAACTTCAGTCTGATGGCACTGAAATAGGCGAACATGCCGCCGGTTGACTCGGTAAAGGTACGATAATCACAGTGTGCGCGGAACAGCTTAGTTTGTCATCACTCACCTGCCCAGCGCTCGTGGTGCCCGTGGCGATCCAGCGCTTACCGAATCTCCTGGGTTTTGAAATCTACAACTGCACCATACCAGAATGGTCGAAGAAGGCCGCGCTTTTGGCCGCAGCCCACCCTTGCATGACGTACGTGACCCTCGCGTTCGTCAACATGACTGAGCTCCCCGACGGACTCCTTGAGCCACTGACCGAGCTGCTCTTCGACATCGAGATCTCGATCACGAACCTCACGACTCTATCAGACGACCTGCATGTGAGGTGGCATAGCCTGAGCGTGTTCTACATGGAGCACGCGCAGCTGACGGCGTTCCCCGAGACGTTGCTGAAGCTCGACGTGTACGACCTGTTGCTCATTGGCAATCGCATCAAAACGCTTTCGGATCTGCTCAGTCTCCGGACCAACTACTTTGTGCTCGAGCTCTCGCAGAATTCGCTCAGGGCACTACCAGCAGCTGCCGCGGATGGCCTGGCGATCGACTTCTTTGCGTTGGAGACCACGAAGCTCGAAGCGCTATCAGAATGGATGGACGCCTGCGTTGGAGAGATCGCGTACCTACCTGGAAGTCCACTCTGCACTGCTGGTGCAGCCCAGGAAGACCAGCAACAGCGCACACCCCTCGCGGGTCCCGACACGACCAAGTTCGCGTGCGATGAAGTGGACCCGCGAGGTCTCGAGAGGCGCCCGCTTGAGATCACGCAGCTGATTCGGATCCCGTGACAAGCTTTCAGGGCTGACGCGGAAGAGGATGTCGCAGTTCTGCTGAGTAATGGGATGTCGAAATGCGTGCTCCGGGCTTCAGCGGACTATGAAGTTTTTGATAGCTGTCCATTTGTTACGTAAGACTGAGACTTTGTCTGCTGCTAGGCTTCGTCAGAGTTAGGCTAAATAGTTGGATCTTATAGAAGTGCAACATTTGAAAGTACTCGTGCTCTAGACCACGACATCTGAATGGCCTGGAGTGGTTGAGGCTCGACGTAGATGGTCGCCAGCCGCCGGTTGCGACAGCGCCGTGGCTTTAGGCGAACGGAGCAGCTTTGGCGAAAGCAGCGAGACGTCGACCGTCGGGACCTCGCTGGACGCGAGAACGACGTCTTCCAGACGACAGCAGAGCGTGAGCGTGAGCAACGACCAGCCGATGAGCAGCAGCAGCGCGACGGACACGCCCATGGACCGTAAGGTGCTCTCTGACATAGTCGCGCACTCTGTCGATGCTGCGCCAGCGTCTGGTGGTGATAGTGCCCTGCTGTGAGCCATCCAGAGCCACCCGAGTACGGCCCAAATGATACACGCGAGACTGATCAGGAGCAACGCTGCAAATACGATCCGTCGCTGGTGTTTTCGACTGATACGAGGAGTTGCTTCAGCGACTGGTAATGAAGTAGTAGCGGTTGTTGTTAGGGATGGCAGCCCAGCTGAGGCTGCTGGCGCATCGCGTCGGCGCTGGCCGAGGAACGCACTCATACTATTGCTACTGAAGCCGTAGCTCAGTAACTGCATCAGCACCATAAGCAGGAATATCAGCGTCGCTCCGCCAAAGAACATGGACGCACTTGATATGGTGCATGACGACTTGATTGCTGCAAACGACTGGCGGCTGTCGTTCCACGAGACAAAGTTCACGGCCGCCAGCAGCAATTCTGGAGCAAGCAACAACACGCGCTTGAACACTCGCGAGCAGCACGAGCAGCGCAGACAGACGAGCGCCGGTGGTGTCTACCAAACATGCAAACCAAAGCGGTCAGTCAATGGACCAATTAAGACAGCTCAATGAGGCGAAACGCACCTCTTGGCCTGGCGTCATCGCTTGGATCGATGTGAAGATGGCGCTAATGAGCAGCGCAGATGAAGATAGCACATACGCGCTCGCCACGACAGTCGCGAGCGTCACCAGCGCATTCTTCTGCTCTGGAAGGTCGCAATAGTCGCTGCTGGTGGCGAGAACCACTCCCACGACGCCCCAGCCTCCCACAAGCACGCAACCGATCCACAGGAACATACACCGCAGCCGCGCATGCGTTTTCTGGATTGCCCTCGTGCTTCTATTGCCGCCAGTCGTCCTCTTCTTGAGCCACACATAGAAGAGCGCGGCGCCAGCGCCTGCGAGTAGCAGCAAAGCGCTCGATACCCAGAGATACCCGCGCGCGAGCGCCACGCAGCTCGCCAGTGCACTCGTCGGCTCAGCTGTTGCAGCTGATGCGAGGGACGAAGCCGCTCGGAGAAGCGCTCTCGCGTAGCTCCTAGCGTGCATCGTGGGCTCGTGTTCGTCTTGGCGAAGAGGTCACCAATGGCCACTGCCTGGTTGATTGGCATCCCTTCAGCAGAGCTATTTATGGATCGCGTTCGCTCCTATTTATGGAAAAAATCTGCGATCTTGATAGATGTTGAAGTATAAAGGATAGTGGTGACTCTTTAAATTGGTATTCATATTTTAGTGGTTGACAGCAGAGCTGAATGGATCAAGAGCCGGTTCAGGCGCGTGACGCTGATTGCTCGATCCGCATGTTGCGCACATGTGCATCTTGCGCAACACGTTTGCTTGTATCCAGCAACATCGTCAGCCAACAACTGAAAAAAAGTGGTGCAGCAGCTCAAGCAAACGCTTGACACGAACTCTGATCGCTCTCAGCAAAGTAAACAAAAGGATTGCCAGCGTCTTGCGTGAATGACTTGTTTGTGCAGCGATTTCGTCGCCCGTCAACTTGCGGGCTCGTGGCTGCGTCACAAACATTACATTGAATGTAACATTTGCGACGCTGTCACGAGCCCGCTTGCCATGGTCATTGGAGCGAGACTTGGTGCTAAGGCATTTGGTTGACCAGCCAGCCAAGAAATCACGCGCCTGAAATCTTTTGAGAATCTCTACGTTGGGGTTAAAAGTCCACCAACACATTTGCAGCGCTCACTTGATTTAGTTCACAAAGAACACTTGCACAGCGCAAGCTCAACTTGCGTATTTCCATCTGTGCGCGCTTGCGCGTTTATCAACTGTTCATTCATCTCCTCATAAACAATCGAAACCATAGTGGAGGGCGTGTTAAGGCCGGGGTGGTGCACCACAGTCATGACTCATGAGGTCAGGCATGCAGGACAGTACATGCAAGCTTTTTGCGCTCTGACGTGTGAACCTCGCAACTGCAAGCGTGAGGCAGCCAATGCAGTCAGCAGGCTGGTAGCACATGGCGAAGGCCTGCTCTCTTTCGAATGTCGCTGTATGAATCGTGAATTCCTTTTCACATGTGTATTGCACAATGACAGCAAAACAAGTTGTGCAAGACCGTTGCTGCTGCTTGTTGGGCTTGCTTGTTGTTCGTCCACAATGAAATTCTCACACGCTTGTCGGTACCCATCCCCATATCCGTCCACACACAAGCGCTGCAGCCAATCAGCAGTCCGTAGCCATAAAGCCAGAGGCGCACCTTCAAGCAATCGCAAGAGGTGTGACTTGCGTCCCTCCGTCCGCACGAATTGGGATGTGCACTGGCGCGTCATCTACACCACCGCCAACAACATCTTGAAGCGCCGAGGATGCGTATGCTGTACAGCGCCGGGCTCTCGTGTCCCGCCCAGTCGCTCGGCTCGCCATCCACAACCATGCAAAGCTGGGCTGTCACGTCCATACTGTACGGGCCACACACGCTCTTCTTCCCTCAGCCAGGCCGCAGCATCTCGCCATTCCAGAATTTGACGCTGCTGTCCGCAGCGGCAACATGTCGACGACCACATCCACATCCGCAGGTGTGGCCGCGTTCTCCTCAATCCCAGCCAAGCGCGATCCAACTATGGATGTGGACGACTGCGACAGCCACTTATATGACGAGCTGCAGCCGCTTGAGATCGCCGCGGACCCGGCACTGCGCTGCCGCTACCCAAGCAAGCGCTGCCAGCGCCAGCGCTCGACCAAGAAGACGGGTGCGCTGCACAGTCTCTGCGGCTTCCACCGGGCCAAGGCGAACTGCAACCAGCGCCGGCTCGAGAAACGCCGGCGCGCGCTCAAGGAAGAGGCCCAGCTACAGCGTCAGCACTTGCGGGCGGCGTCCGCATCCACAATCCCAATTACAACCAACCAGCCGCAGCTCATGTCAATGCCAACATCCGTGGTCATGCTGGCAGCCAGCCACGCGTCTAGCAGCAGTGTTTGTCCTAGTGATGCGAATATACCGATGGCTTCGATGCGATACAACTCGCCGCGTGACGTGGACGCGCCGCAGCTCTTTGCGCACCTGGAGCCCTTCCGGTCACCCGTGCCACTCTTCAAAGAGGATCTGGAGGAGCTCAGCGCGCTCGTGGACTTCAGCGTCACGGGAATGCGCGTCAGTTACGCGCCCTACGCGTACGAGGAAGAGTCCCAGTCACGCATCGTATGAGTCCCAAGCCCCCCCCTCGACCTTCACACACACGACACAACAACAAACGCTCGACACCAGCGTATTGCCTCGCATAGAAGACCCAACCTATTTAACGGATGAACAATCGACACACGACCAGAACCATTAACCATGACGCCTTTGCTTCGAATCCTCACTCAAGGGTGTAAAATTGTGGGCGTGTTGTTTGTGATTTTAATGAGCTCGTAGTCTAACTGGTGGTCGTATGCAGAGAGAACGTATTGGTGGGAATGCAGGATAAAATTTGCTGGCTGGCTACTGGTAATAGAAGAGCACTGGGCCATCAGCGATGGAGACCTATGCCGTCTGCTTGATGGCGGTCGCGAGGGAGACGAACTGCGCCTGGAAGTGGTCCCACTGGTGCTTGACCTGCGCGTTCTCGACCTGCTGCACGGCCGTGCCACCTCGCTGCAAGAGCGCCTGTAGGGCCTCAGCACGCGCGCGGTTGTGCAGCAAGAGCGCGAGCGACTGGATGTCGTGGCCGTCCATCGCGCGCTGGAGCGACTCCGCAAAGAGCTCTGCTGGTGGTGCAAGTGGGTGGTACATCAGGATCAGCACGAGAGTCTGGCAGAGGCGTTCGTCGCCTTCGTCCTGGGCGTCGTTGTCGGCGAAGCGGCTCACGTTGCGCGCCGAAAGCAGGTACTCGACCAGGTGGGGGAGCAGCACGAAGCGAGCCGACGGGTGCAGCAACGGGAGCGCGCGGCTCACGAGCTTCTTGCCCTTAACCGAGTAGAGCATCTTGTAGAGCTGCTCGAGGTTGCACTGCATGGCGCGGTTCTCGTCCGCGACGGACACGCCAAGCAAGGCAGCGAGCTCCAGCAGAAGAGACGTCGTTCGCGTGCGCAGTTGTGCGAGTGACGGATCAATATCCTTCTCGTCCATCGAGTGGAACTGCTGCACGTTGATGCCGCGAGCGTCAAGGATGTGGCGCGCGTCTTGCAGTGAAAGCAGACATTGCATGCCTCGATCAATCTCGAGGCGCTTCTGCCACGTCTCGTTGGAGAACACCGAGTTGCGGACAGCTTCCTGCGAGTCCATCTTCAGCACCTTAGACGCGCTTTCAGTCGTGGTTGCCTTTCCACTTCCACTGCTGCTGCTTTCCGCCTCTGGGCTGTTCTCAACAGCCGAGTCTTCGCTCTTCTCCTGGACAGGGTCCGAGTTCGTCGAGCCCAGGGTGAGAAGCTGCTTTGGGCGGTACAGACTCCCTTTGCTATTGCGACCGAGCACTTGGTACGAAGTCTCCCAGTTTCTTGAGCCGGCTTCGCGCTGCGCGTCGCGAGGATCGACCGACTTGACGTGCTGCAGTTTCCACGACGGCAATGGAAGCGACGGTGGGCGAGGGCCAAGTCCGTTCGCGACAGCGCGCGTACGCTTCTGCACATAGTTGTGGAAGTAGTAGTCGTCGCTGAATGGATCGCTGCTTCGGATCTGCTTCATCTGCTGCTGCACAATGAAGTTGATATCACGTGGCGTCATCATCTTGAACGCTGGAGGAGGAGGAGGCATCGGACCGCCACGAGGGAACTGCGGCCCGCCCACGAATGGAGGAGGTGGCGGGTACGGCATGCCACGCGGAGGCGGTGGGCCACGCATGTATGCATGCGGGTGAGGTGGGTGCATGTGCGGCGGCCCGCCGTGCTGCATGTGAGGCGGCATCCCCATTTGCGGTGGCGGTGGTGGTGGGTGGTGCATCTGGTGCTGCTGAGGCTGGCCGTTGTTGTGATTGTTCCATGGTCCAGGAGGTGGTGGAGGAGGACGAGGCGCGCCTTCGGGTAGACCTGCTTGGTTGTTAGGCTGGAATCCTGCAGGTGGAGCTGGAGGAGCTGGAAGAGACGACGGAAGCGGCGGCGGGGGCTGCTGCTTCTTTGGGGACAAGCCTGGTGGCTGCAACGCTTTCTTCACTGGGGTTCTTTGCATCACCTCGTCATCGTCGAGACCGAGCGCGCGCAGGTTCAAGAACTGACTTTCGTCAAACGTGAGCTCCGCATCTTCACCTGCGCGTCCTTTCTCTGGAGATGCCGTGGTGAAGCTGCGCGAGCTTGCCGCGCCGCCAGTGCTGAGGCGGGAGAACTCCTGCTGTCCTCTGGCCCACTTCAAGTCCGTCTCCGACGGCGCGAGACCTGGTGGCGCTCGTGCAAACCCCGGTGGCGGCTTGGACGCACCTCCAGCGCTACTGCTAGTGCTGCTGGATTCCGGAAACATAGGGCTCTTGGATTCGCTGAACGTACCCATGAATACGGCCGAGAACGCGTCGTTAAAGAAGAGCGACGAGCTTCCAGATGCACCACCAGTGCTTCCTACACCAGCGCTGCTGCTGCCAAACGCATCGCTGCCGGCGTCGCCATCGAGTGGCCCCAGCAGGTCGTGCGCGCGCAGATCCGCGAGTAGCGACTCGTACTTTTTATCGTCGACGCTGCCGCTCGTGAAGAACGCCGGCAGGCCGTCGAGCGACGAACTCGACGCGCCGAACGAAAAGTCGCTGAACGTGTCGTCACTCGCCATACTCGTGCTATTGTTTGTTGCAGTCGTTAGCTGAAGAGAGAACTCCACAGAACGCGCTTACTTTCTTTGCTTGTCGTGACTGGAGAAAACCAAAATACTACACGTGTCACAAAGAGAGCAAGAGAGAGAGAGCAGATAGGAGGGTGGTGAGCACACACACACAGGCGGTCGCATAGGAGAGCAGACACAGTAGCGCACATACACACATGCAGGTGCTACGCACAGAGACCCGCCTATGGAGACACATACACAGAAAGAGAGAGCCGTCGTGACGCACCTTCTTGCTTCGCTTTTCGGTTTGCTTTTCCGCACTTGAAGGCGGCAAAAGGGGGAGCGAAATGCGGGCGACACCAGAGAATCAAAACCCCCATATTGAGCAACCAGGTTGTTATTTATTATGAAACATAACCTTGTCAATAGAAACCACAACGGACAAAGTGGTTTCAAACTATATCAAAATGATGCTGTTTGCTATTCTTGTCTGGTGTCAACATCCGATCTCTAGCTGACCAATTGTATGCACTTTCATCACGTTCTGATTCTGAGTCCTGAAACGTATTTTTCATCATATTTGTAATTTAAAATGTTTCTGCAACTGACGTGCAACCTCTGTTCACCCTATTTGAGCAACTGAGCGTGACCATTTGGAGATACACAATCAACATGAGGCAAAATGCGGAATTGCCACTTCAACACGCACAAGATGACGACGTCGGGACGCAGTAGAGCCTGCTGAGCTGCGAGACATGGTCCTCGAGGAATTCTGCGCACGATCCACTCGTCTAGTCGGTTAAGTAGCTGCCCACCACACAGCAGCGGGCGGAAGTGGCGCTCGCCTGCCGCCGAGATACTGCCGTCAGCAGAAGCAGACCCATCGTCCGAGCCCGCGTCGCTATCCTCCTCGATTGGAACGGATGTTTTTGAGCTCTTTTTACTCTTCACGTGGTACAGCTGCAGATCTACTGCGACAGCCAGTGACGCTGAGACCTCCACGCCCGCGAACGAGAGCGTCTTGATCGCCGAGGTCGCAATGACGAGCGACAAGCTCGTCTGAATGCGGAAGGTCGAGAAGAGCGACGTCAGCGGTGTCTCGTTGTCCGTGTCGACGTCTCCAGTGATGCGAACGCAGTAGCTGCTCAGCAGTCGCGCGTCACAGCTCTGATATGGGTTGCTGAGCTTGAGCTCACAGGTGCCGCTCGTCAACTCCTGGTACCTGAACGAGAACGACCGTGTCGGGATCTCGTACACCTTGTTGTCGACTGCGGGGCCGAGATCTGACGTCGCACTTGTCTGTGCCACGATGCTCATGATGCGTCTGTTGCTGCTACTACCCGCTTTTGATGACGATAGCTGCTTCGACGGCAAAAGGAGCTGGAACTTGGTCATAGAAGCCTCGGCGCTGTCGGTTGAGGATGCAAGAAGTGTTAGCGATGCCACGGCCTCGCCGTACTTGAGGCGCCTCTGATAGAGCTCGAACTCGCGGACATTCTTTGCACTCTCTGCATCCCACTTGTCTATTAGAGTAGCCAAGGCGGCAGACGTTTCGTTTGCCACCTGCTGCAGCGACGCCGACAGGATCTTGGCGCTCTGCTCGGCCACTGCGGCGCGCGCAGTCGCGACCAGCGAGTCCGTCGCATCCATGCTCGATACAACTAACTACCGGAGCTTGGCGAACATCTGCACGTCCGTGTTTACTTGAGTGCACTCGTTGGGGGCGCGTCTACCGCCGATTTGGCAGAACGCGGACTGGAGATTCACAAAGAGCGTCTCGAGCACGTCCACGTCGGTGCGTAGCACAGGGTCCTGGTACTCCCCGTAGACCTTCAGAAAATTAGAGCTGTGTGCTTTTAGGTTGTTTGTTGTGACGACTAACGATGTTTTGCTGTCCTCGGCTGCAGGTGCGATCAAGTTTAGTGCGTCTAGGATTTACAGCAGCTTCGGATACAAGGTGGTGAATTGGTCGATGAGCTGGTTCATCTGCGGCACGAGTCCATCCTGCAACAGCCAACTGAGCTTCTTGACACCATTCACACCCGTCACGTCTTTGCGGAAGTCGTTCGCCGAGCTGAAGACGTCAGCGAGTGCGCCAAGATTTGTGATCCACGTGACGGGTTGAGCGCGTGAAATTTTTTCTTGAAGAGTCCGAAGAAGCCACGAACTGTCTTCGTAACAGCGGCACCATACGCAGCGTTCGCGATCACGCGCAAGCGGTCTGCGTACGCTTCAAACAGCTGGTCGACCTCGCTGGTGCTCGACGAGATTGAATGGAGCTGTGCGCTCAGTTCCTGCTCACTACTCGCTTTCTCGGTGCTAGCCGTGTTCAGCAACGGCGACGCCTGCTGTCCAATCTGGAGCTCAACTGCGCGCTGCTGGGCTGCGACGCGCTCGAACGACGCGTTCTGCGCACGGACAATTGTGCTCGTCGAAGCTTCCTGCACAGCGAGTGAGGGGTGTTGAACGCCTGGCCGATTTCGAGCGACAGCGTCTGAGCGTTGACGCGCTTTTGCACCGTCTCCAAGTACTCTTGTCTGTTCAAATTTGTCGCTTCAAGCGATAGCTTCGTGACGTCAGAGCTCGGCTCGACCAGGCTGCTGCGCTGTGGAGGCGAACCCGTGACCCTGATCAGCGAGCTGAGTGAGTAGACAGAAACGAAGCGCGTTGTGGTCTGGTGTGCAGAACGCCTGCGTCACTGCAGTGTACGCTTCGAGGTCGTCGTCGTCAAACAGCTTTTGCAGATCTCTGAAATCACTGTTTCCCGCGGCGTCTGCTATGCTGTCGAGGTATTTGCTGACGATCGTACCATTAAGCTCATTCCTTGATCCGCTGCTGATCGTAGCCGCTGGGATGTGCTTAAGAAGCGCGAGCTCAGTCAGCACAGATGCAGCGTTTACTTTCACGTGAGAGCCTTCATCCGAATCCAAGTCTGCGCTCCACCACTCGTCGCTGTCGAGCGCAAATTTGCCTACGATCTTGGTTGCGTCGATCTGCTCTACCGTCGACAGCTCCTTGACGCCTTTCGCAAGCGAAATGGAGGCTTGGAAGTACACGCGCACGCTGGCAAAGTACTGTTGACACTGCTGCGGCTCTTTATCGAGATCTGCGAGCTTGGTCACGTTTTTCTCGGCTTGGATGTCGTACAACGACACCACGCAAGTTCAAAGCAACGCCGCGTCCGAGTCGATACCGTTACCATTGTTTTCTTCGAGCGTGGCTGCCGTCGCATTCAGCACCTGGGTCTACTCGTCTGTCGAAACCTTTGCATGGCTTGTTTGTAGTCCCATGAGGTCGAGTTTACTGGGAAGCTCACGACCAAGGCTCGCGTATTTTTCGAGCAGCGCAGACTTTGCGAGATCCTTCGTCAGGCGAAGCACGACTTTCGCGAGTACCTTAGCCATGGCAGAGACTGAGAACGGCTGGAGTATCGAGCCCGACCACGATTTCCCATTGAGCGTCGCGTTCACGAGTCGTTTGTACAGCGCGGACTCGCCCGTCGCATTAGCATTCGTCGTGTTCGTGCTTGAGCTTGTTGTTGGCGTCGGCGTAAGCGCGGCAGCGTCGCGCGCTTCACGCCCCTCTGCTGACTGCAGCGAGCGGAATGAGATCAACGAGCGCGACGCAGGAGCTTCGAGATTCTGGGTGTCGACGCAATGCGTCACATATAACAGCGCGCAGAGACACATGACCAGCGCAGCCTGGCGCCAGCACGTTTTTCGGTCGCTCGTCATGCAGGTTAACCACCTGCACTGCTAGAGTGTCGCCAACGAGGCAGCGCTTATTGATTAAGAAGTGCTAGTGCTGCAAATGAAGCAGCAGGCGCCGTTAATCTCCATCGTTCCAGTCCCCATCCCAAGTGCGCTTCCACGACGCGCGTCAACTGGAATGCTGGAAGAGAGTGCCTCTATTCGAGCCTACAGCAGACGAACACGAGTCGCCACCATGTGGCGCTTGTTGTAAATCCTGAATGTGCATTTCCGATCCGACTCCCTTGATAGGCGAACAGGTGCATCACGCTCGTCATTCTAGTCCGGTATCCAGTGCTTCAACTTGATGGGGATCGTCAAGAGAACTTGCTTCCCTCAGTGTCAACATGGCGAGTTCAAGCCTCAGCTCGGTGATAAAGATGCGATGGTTTAACCGGCGTCTGACAAACGCTGAGAGTTCGAGCGATACCTAGTTGGGCAAGAGAGAAAATGGACAACCCATGCGGACTCGGAGCCTTGCACCATCGATCCATTGCAGACATGAAGCATCAAATTCATTCAGGATGGCTATCCACTAAGTGAATCAGCATCGGTTTTCTGAGATGGTACAGTTTGCAGCTATTTATGAGCTCCAAGACGCGATCAATGCCGTAGTCTACTGTCGTCCAAGCGCCTGCCTGTTCTTCGCTCTCGATCGTCTCACTACGCGTGCTACGCATGCTGCTGCTGCTCTCCAGGGATCAGCGACAACAGCGCAGGACATGACGATAGCAGTGGCGCCAGCCGAGTTGATGCACGAGCCCCCACCACATTCGAGTCACCACCAGCAGCAGAAGTCGATTGCAGCACACCACGGCCATCCGGAGCTCCGACGAGGCACGGCTACTATTACCACGGACTGCATCGTGAGCGTCGCGCTTTCAAAATTTCAATTCTTCTGCGTCTGGATGCTCGTGCTCGCTACTCGCGCCGTCTGCGCGTCGTTCCTGCTCACGCTCAGCCTCCTGTACTCGGTGCTCTCGACGACCGAGCTCAACTACTATACGTGGCTGCTGACGCCACGCTGCTGTCTCTATCGCCCGATCTCGTGGCTCGCTGCGTGCTGCAGCGCAGTAAACATGTATCAGATCTGCCGGATTCTCTACTACTCTTTCAAAGCCAAGCGGCCGACATTCGAGAGCAACAAGCTCAGCTCTGCGACAAGTAGCAATGACCAGGAGACGACCACCTCGTGGCTGACGTCAGCGTCGCGCCTCCTGCTCTGGTGCAGCAGAACTGTGATCATGAAGCGCCTGCGCTTTGAGCTCTTCGGTCGCCAGGGCTTCTTCGGTGTCGAGAGCCCGTACTTTGAGCTGCGCTTCCTCGTGCGCGAGTTCTTCGAGATGCTCTCGCAGAGCCTGCAGGTGTACTCGGCGAGCACGCTCATCGCCAAACAGTGGATCAACCATTTGTACGTGAGCGTCGTGTTCATCAACTCGTTCTCGACGCCGCTGGTCAAGCACTTCACATACCACACGCCCGCGCTCGAGCGGCTCACGTGCCTCGCCACCGACTTGTCACTCGACATTGTTATGTCGATCGTCGTACCGCTCATCATCGCGGTGCCGTACTGCAAGGCGTTCGACACGACCACGTTCTCCTTTGCGATCGCCCAGCTCTACAACCCGTCGTGGTTCATCAACCTGATCATGGAGAATCACCAGGTCTTTGTGCGCAACGAGCTCGACATGGTGCTCAAGGTGGCGCCACACATGAGCATCTACGGCTGTCTGGGCAACATCCAGTCGCTCGTGCGTCGGCAGACGACGAAGAGCACGACAAATGCGCGGCTGACGCATCACAAGATCCACCCTGACGCTGTTTTTCACCCACGTTTACAAGCAGGGAATAGCAGCAAGGGACCAGCGTTCCCAGAGGCAGTCTCAAAAAAGTCCACCTCACGCACCGACACGCAAAAGCGGCAGCTCTCAATCCGCCTGCGCCACAAGCTGCAGGGCCGCAAGTCCTTGGTCGTACACCTCGCTTTCATCCTCTGGGGCTGTGCGATCGTGGTGATCCATCTCACCGCGGCCTTCTCGTCCTACGGACGCAAGCTCTGCGGTTGCGACCTGCAGCTGCACCCGTGGTTCACGGAGAAGTGCGCGTGCTCGGTTTTTGAGTACAACTGCTACCGCCAAGGCACGACGAGTCCGACCGAGGAGTCGCTCGCTCCACTGGACGAGAAAAGCCTCACGGTGCTCATCTTCTCGCACTGCCCTGCGCTCGTCGTGCCACTGTACATCACGCGCTTCCGCATGCTCTCGGGCATTGAGATCTGGAACTCAAGCGTCGTCTCGTGGAGCCGCGAGGCTGGAATCATGGTCCAGCACCACCCGATGATGACATACATCTGCCTCGTAAGCATCCAGATGACTGGCATCCCCGAGGGGCTTCTGTATGACCTCTCACCTCAGCTTCAGGACATTGAGATCACGAGAACGAATCTGACGTCGCTGCCACACGACCTCGACGTTCGCTGGCAGTTTGCCAAGACGATCTACTTTGAGTACGCGCAGCTGAACACCTGGCCCGCCTTGCTGTCGCGGCTGAACGTCGACGACTTTTCCCTCATCGGCAACAATATCAGCGAGCTCCCGACGCTCACGGCCGGCGGCGATGGCTCGACTGACGGCTACTTCACCCTCGCGCTGAGCAACAACCCGATCACGAAGCTTCCGAACTACACGGGCGACCTCAGCGACCTTTTCTTCCTGGGCCTCGAGAACACGAAGCTTCAGGAGCTCCCGAAGTGGGTCGACGCAGTCGTTCAATACGGCCACAAGGTCTACATGCACGGCACGCCGTTCTGCGACGCCAAGTCGCCGGCCGAGATTGAGGCAAAGTATAGTGACAAGGCCGTGCTCACGTGCGTTACCTCGAACACGCGCATGATGGGGAGCTACCCGTACGACGACGTTCGAGACCTCCAGCGTCCTTGAAGAAAGAGAAGGAATGGCCCAAAGCGATGAAGAACGCGCCACAGCGCTGGATGTGGTCAAGGCAGCCATGGTTCTGGGCAAGCACACAAGGTCTTGGTAACTAGGTACTGCTACTCAGCACTGTCGTCTGAAAGGCAAAAACTCACATCAAACGCTTACCAGCCTCGTTGATCGTGGTCTTGATTGCGGAGTACGCCATGAGGCAGGCGCCGACGCAGACCGTCGTGGTGATGTAGAAGACAATGATCGACTGGCGGTCCGTGCGGCGCACGTAGCCGAGGATGGACAGTTGCGCGACGACCGTCACGACGAACGCGAAGATGCACAGCACGCTGCTCCAGTCCCACACGATCTGGTTGAAGAGCGCGAGCTTGGCGCTTGCAGCCGCGGCCGAATAGAGCACCAGGAGCGCACTTGTGGTGGACGCCACCTCGGGGACGACGCCGATCTCGAGCATGAGCGGCACAGCGACGATGCGCAGTCGACGCCAAAGAGCCCTGCGACGATCCCTACGACAAAGCAGCCGAGTGGGAAGAGCACGACGGTCTTTCAGGTCCACTCGATGTCCCCCGCGACGAAGGGGACGCCCAGTGCAAGCTTATTCGCGCGGTGCTTGACCATGCTCACGACGAAGAACGCGGTGAAGCCAAATGCCCAAGGCACTTCCACCCACAGCAGCACCCAGTACGTCGCGCACCCACATCCAGAGACGCCGCCACCGATGCTCGCTGCGACGATCCCGAGGTAGCACACGAGGATGGTTGCGTGCTTGGTCTAGTTGAAGCGCTTCTCAGAGTCCAGCAGCTTTTGGAGTTCGTGTTCGCGGTCTTCGTTCTCGACGAGTTGCAAGTTCTGTGGATGGTCCGTCGTTGCAAGAGCCGTGCGTTTGACATCGTCGTTATGATCGCTGGGATTCTTGACTTCCTGGAACCCCCGTGGCGGCTCGAGAACCGATGGGGCGCTGCTCCCGTTGTTGTTCTTCTCGGTGTCGTGGAGCTTGCGACCTTTCTGCAGTGTACGCAGCCTCGTGGTGCCGGGCAGGAGCGCAAAGAGGATCGAGAGGATGTACGACGGCAGCATCTTGGAGAAGAACGCATCGACGACGGCGCCGTCCATCATGGACGAGATTATCACGAGGCACATGTCCGGGTCCACGAGCGGCCGGTCCGCGAACGGGTGGCGCCTCTGCAGGTTAAAGAGCGCGTTCGTGACGGTGCTGCCCACGATGATGAAGTTGGACGCCGGCGTCGTAAACTTGATGTCGAAGCCCATGACGAGCACGAGCAGCAGCACGATCGCAATGATGTCGTAGCCATCGATCTCCGAGATCGGGCGGACGTCGCTCTTGCTCTTGGACGCCGAGGCGATTGGAACCAACTGAAGCAGTAGCAGCAAAAGACCTGTGGCCACCAAGAAGAGCAGTGGAGAGCGGCAGCACGACATCTTCAGCACCAGCGTGCTCGTTGTTGAAGATTTCGCTGAGGTGACTCGACGCGGCTTGCTGCAGAATGCTCAATGGCTGTGGTGAACAGGCACACAGATACACACGCGTGACCCATCGCTAGACCCAAGCGCTCTTGCGGTGGTGAAGGGCGGCGTTTAATCCGCAGGCGATCGTGTGATCGCAGGAAAGAAGGCGGCGCTTGAGTCAATCGTATGAAGCCATTATGGTGAGCTATCAGAACACGAGGCGGGCGAGTGAGGGTCACACACATGCGCTCTTGAACTGACCGTCTCACACAGGAGGACAATAGTCTCTGTCCAGCAGGTCCACAGGAGCTGTCTGTCGATCCACAACCAGGGATTCTGAAGGCTAAAGTGCAAAAAATGTATTCCACGGCATCGTTCACCTCGCGTGTCGCTACTGCTCGGCCTTGAGCTTCTCGGCCTGCTTGGTCTTCCAGCGCTTATACTCGCGGATGAGGCCGACAAAGAACGGCAGGATGAGCGGCGCGAGCAGCGGCGCGTAGACGCCGAACATCTGCTCCTGTGGGAAGTAGAGCTGCCGGATCATCGTGTGGTCGTAATACGCCGCGTCCGTGTGGTCGGCCGCCTCGCGCACCTTCGTGAGCAGCTCGCTAAGGTCCGTCGTCGTCGCTGCCGCCGTGCACTGCTGCTGCTGATCCTGCTCGTCACCTTCGCCGGCGCAGAGGATGTCTTCGATGAGCGTCAGCGCAGCCACGATGCGCTGCTGGACGCGCTCGAGCACACTCATTTGCGTCATCTCGTCCACGAGTTGCACGATCGACTGGAGCGTCGAGATCGCCGCCTTTAGGTGACTGGACAGCCATTTTCCCAGACGTACACATGATTAGCAAACGTCACCAGCAGCAACTGGACAACTCAGCCCCACAGATCGACGTACACTTTGAAAAGCGATCGCACAATCACGTCGAGCTCCCAGTCTGCGATCCCGTCTCGAGGCGACGGGAGGAACGTGAGCTTGCCGTACGCAGCACTAGCTTCCACCTGCTGTCGGACGTGGAACGACGGCGCGCCGATGAGCGTGCGGAACTGCGTGAGGAAGACGCCCATCATCTGCTTCGTTTCGTGCGCCGCGTCCTCTGGACTCCCACGCAACAGCCGCGTGGTGTTGAGAATCGCGACGCCACCCCAGCCTGGGATCTCAAACGACGACGCCAAACGGTTCAACGCCTGGTCATTCGACTGGATGCCCAGGGGCGAGTGTTCCAGCTCTGGCAGCGCCGCCATGAAGTGCAGCACCTGCTCTCTGTCGTCCAGCACCGACGAGGTTAGGAAGTCGTTGGCGCTTTTGAACTGAAAGGGTTGCATCATATAAGGCGCATGTTTAGATCCATACGACGTCTACAACAGAAGCCCAGTGGATAATTCACACACGCAGTGCAGTACCTGCTTGAGGTCGTCCGCCTTGATGTAGAAGGACTTGCCGTCGTCGCTCGCGTGGATCTCCTTGGCGAGCCGCGCGTAGTGGAAAACCTCGCTCTCGACGCTGAAGTTGGCCAGCACGCTCACTTTCTCGACAAACTTCTGCAGGTAACGCGGGAAGAGCGCGGTCGCAAACTCCCATTGCCACGGCAACTGCGGATTCTCTTTCAACAGCGCGAACTGCAGACGATACTTGAGAGCTGTGCGCGCGCGCTTGGTCGTGAACATGTCGGCGGTCTCCACGGGGAGGACGTGCTTCTGCACGAGCTTCTCGATCGCGTGGAAGAGCTTCGTATTCTGTGACAGCGCGCACTGCGACGACCAGGCATGGCGGTACTTGCCTACTAAGAGCGCGTCTTTAGCCAGGGTTGAGCTGGCATCGCAGAGCAGCACGACGCTGAACTGAGTCGAAGTTGGTCTGGCGCTCAGGACTTGAGCCAGGAGGTCGTCCACCTGCTGCGGACTCTTGGCGTTCCGCAGCTCCACACGCTGTGCTGTAGTAACACGAATCGTCTCTACTGCGCCATACTTGATACGTTCTGCTGCGGAGGACGCGAGCGTCGCTGTCTGTAGCTGCCCACTTGCTGTGTCCGTGTCGTCGTCTTCCAGCCGCAAGATCGCGACGGCGAACGTCTCGGGCTGCGCAAACCGTGACTGCGACCAGCTGAGGCGCTGGATGCGCTCCACCGGCAGCTCCACGCGCTCTATCTGCGTGAACTTCCACGCCAGGGGCGCCGCCGCCAGCGCGAAGATCACGAAAGCCACCACCACGTGCAGCCGCGTGCCCGCCATTTTAATTGCGCGTGGTTGTGTCTGCTGATCTCCACAACCGACACTCGTACTTTATCGAGTAAGCGATTGTACTTCGTACTGTGGAAGTCAAGGGGAGTCGAATTCGTACTTTAGCGAATTCGCTTGTCTGTTCACACACAAAAGAGTCCACGCATGGTGGTGATGCGATCATCACCAAGCAGCGAAAGCCATCCAAGCCATCCGAATACGCTCACGCCAGTCATTTGTTCAAGTGCACTACTTCCTCATGTATGTTGTCCTCACCACACGCACCTTTTTCGCCCGCCTATTGCTAGGCGCTCGCTCCCACACGACCTTCTTTCTCGCTCTCTGCCCTCTCACTTGAAGAACTTAAAACCCTTCCGCTTGTAGCCCTTGTACTTGTACCCCTTGTGTTTGTGCTTCATCTTGCCGCCGTAGACCACGCCCGGGTACGCCACATAACCAGGCTGTTGTACGTACATGGGCGCGGGCTGCAAGCCGTACCCGACGGGGTTCGGCGTTGGATATGGGTACGTCGCGTTCGTCGCCTGCGCGAAGAGCTGTCGCCCCTGCGCTGCGTAGTACTGTTGCTGCTGCTGTTGCGGCGGTGGTGGGTACGCGTACTGCTGTGGAGGGTACCCTGGCTGCTGTTGAGGAGGATATCCAGGCTGCTGTTGAGGAGGATATCCAGGCTGCTGCGGAGGATACGGTGCCGGGTATCCTGGCGCTTGCTGCTGCGGGGGGTAGCCCTGCGGAGGGTACGCGCCTGGGTACTGCTGCTGGCCTGGTGGTGCCGACGGATAGCCTGGTGCGCCTGGAGGCGGGTACTGGTTGCCGTACATGATAATGAGCCGCCGGTGCTCGTGCTCGCTCGCTTCTTTTTTCTGGCTGCGTTTCTTGACGCAACGTTGCTTGTGATCAGCTTCGTCGACTGTTGTCATCAATCGTACTTAAATGAATAGATAATTGCATTTTTTTCTGTGAAGAAAAGACTCAAGGTACGGCAGCATGGAAGCACTGTTTTTGTGAAGAGCGAGAAAATGACTGCAAAACACCCAGCCCACAGCAAAAAAGCAGCGGCGACTCAGCCGAAGAAAGGAAGCAAAGGAAGATGGCGGACGACACCCCTGTGCTCGGCGAGCCCGCGCGCGGCTCCGGCGGCGACGCGGCAGCGCCCGCGCAGGACAGCAACAACCGCGGCAACTTCACGCGCAACCTCAACGTGGAGCCGGACGAGGCGATCGCCAAGAAGATGTTCTTCGGCGGCCTGCTGCTGCTGCCGTGGCTGCACGCTGTGAACGTGCTCCACTACCGCAAGCAGTTCGTCGACCCGTCGATCGACCCGCAGGTCACGCTCTGTAAGTGTTTTTCTGGATGTGTATATCTCTATACGATGATGTCATGATGGATAGAGTGACTCATGCGGTCTTGTGTGACTATGCGTTTTCAGGGGTGCGTCGCTCGAGCATGAGCTTCGTGTTCATGACGATCCTCTTTGTGTCGTGGGTGATCCTGTTCCAGCTCAAGTGGGAGGACTTTGGCTGGGCGAAGCTCGTGATGGTGCTCCCGGCGAAGAACCTCGACGCTGGCTGGTAGTCGTCGCGCTCTTATCCAACGAGAGAGATCAAGTGAGAGTAAGTGAGAGAATGCGAAAGAGCGGACTGACGATGGTTCTTCTTTGGCGATGCGGCTGCTCTTGTGCTTCGAAATCAAGCCTGTTCAGCTGGACTCAAGATCGAGGTTTGTTCTCTCTCGCGCGCGCAGCAAGAGTGCAATGGTGGGGGAAGGAGTCGTCGAGCGAGTGAGCGTTTGGAAGATCGTGCCACACTTGGTTGAAGAAACTCGTGAACTCAGGTGTGTTCACGACTGTCGAGGTGACCGGCCCATTCTCACAACTCGACGACGTGCTTAAGAAGAACGCAATGTATGTCTATTTTATTTTCTACTTTCTCTCATTTCCTACAACTCACTCCATACATACGCATGGACGATATATTGACGCATGAAGCAATGCCGACTGCTTACATGCGCTGGACACCTGGTATGCGTGTCCTTCCGCTGAATGAATTGGCGCATTCTAATTGGCCAAAATCAACCTTTTCCTATTTTTCGTCCTAATTTAGTGTTGAGATGATCCTAATTTAATGGTAAAGTCAGGCCACTGGGACTGAATGAAATCCCCCCTCACTACGACTGCCAGCAAAGCAAAAAGCGCATTTGATTGAGCACCATGACGGCCCCGATCCTCTCCATCGACACGCAGCATGAGGACATGATCGTGCGTGCTGCTTGCTGTCTGTGTGTATTGTCTATGTGTGCGTATATGGGGGGTGTACTGACAACTATCTGCTCTCTCTATCTGTCTGTGTGTGATCAACAGCACGACGCGCAGCTGGACTACTACGGCAAGCGCCTCGCAACCTGCTCGTCGGACCGCACCATCAAGGTCTACGACGTCACGGGTGAGGTGCAGAACAACGAGCAGCTGCTCACTGGGTACGTGCTTTTACGCACGCGTGTATATATGTGATGATACAAAGGTGCTGACGTCTGTCTGTGTATCTTTCTATCTGTGGATGCAGCCACGAAGGGCCGGTGTGGCAGGTGGCATGGTCGCACCCGAAGTTCGGCGCGCTGCTCGCGTCGTGCTCGTACGACGGCAAGGTGATCATCTACAGAGAGCAGAGCCTGAACCAGTGGACGCAGGCGTACGTGCACGTGTTCCACGAGGCGTCAGTCAACTCGATCGCGTGGGCGCCACATGAGTATGGCCTCTCGCTCGCGTGCGCCTCGGCGGACGGCAGCGTCTCCATCATCAGCTACACCAGTGCGTATCCCCATCGTTTGCTGAGATGTGTGTATATGGTACCGTTTGTCTTTCTAACCTGCTGTGTCTATTGATTAATCTACAGCTGAGGGCTGGAGCGTGAGCCACTTCAAGGACAGCTCGCTGGGCTGCAACGCCGTGAGCTGGGCACCGTTCAACTCGCTGGGCTCCAAGAGTGAGACGGGTGTCGTGCGCCGCCTCGTGACGGCGTCGTGCGACAAGACGATCAAGATCTGGAGCTTGCCGGAGGGCCACACGGAGTGGACGAAGGAGGACATCAGCTCGGCGCCGGCGCACAGCGACTGGGTGCGCGACGTGGCCTGGGCGCCGTCCACGGGCATGCCCGTGAACCTCATCGCGAGCTGCTCGGAGGACAAGCACGTATACATCTGGTCGCAGACCGAGGAGCACGGCGCCTGGAAGCGCGAGCTGCTGCACACGTTCGAGGCGCCCGTGTGGCGTGTGAGCTGGTCCGTCACCGGCAACGTGCTCGCTGTCTCCTCGGGCGACCACAAGGTCACGCTCTGGAAGGAGACACTCGACAAGAAGTGGATGTACGTACTGCATACTGGGATTGCTTTGTTGTGATGAATAATTAATTGATGCTGACTGACTGTGTATCTGTTATGTGCGAAAAATTACAGACAGATTTCGTCGGTCGACGAGGCGGGAACCCTCCACGACGGCAAGGAATAAGCGGCGCGCGCCTTTGAAACGACGAGAACATGTCCTTTCTTGTGGCTATCTAGCAGAGCCCAGTCGACCAGTGTGCCTAAAGAAGAGATGCGTGTCGAGTGCAAGCCACCCAGCATTAACAGAAAGAAAGAAACTTCACACAAAAATGAGAAGCTCAATTGTGTGAGCTGTTTGCATTTGCCTTAATGCTGCCTACCTATGCGTCGTCCTCCTTCTCCTCAGGCTCTTCAAAGTTGCGCGTCCAGCGCTTCTGGAACTTCTTTTCGATGGCCTCGACACACTTGTAGTGGATCTGGTGCTCGTGGTTGTAATTGGACAGCGTCATCTTCTTGGCCGGAGACGCAGCCTCCGCCTTCTTCCAGGGCGGGTCCTCCGGGTCCAACCGCTTGCTGATGACCGCACTGCGGCGGCTCTCGACCGTGCGCAGGTAGCCGGCGATCCAGACGTCGTCTACGGTCACGCACACGCGCGGGATGTCAGCAAAGGCCTCGACGTCGTGGAAGAAGCCTCGGCGGTACGCGTTGCCGCAGCACGCCTGCAGAATGTCCACGTAGCGCCCGGTTGGACGCATCATGTAGGGCACGTACGCGGGCACGACGCCCACTTGGTGCCACACGGGGAGCATCCCCCAGCCGCACACGCCCAGCACGTCATCCTTCTTCTTCACGGCCTCCCACGTCAGTGCCTCGACCAGTTGCCGCGGGTACTCGAAGTCGTCGTCCAGCGTGATGATCAGCGTCGTCGGGTCGTCCTCGAGTCGCAGAGCGCCAAGCAGCTTGGTCGCGGGGCCGTCGTCCACGCAGCGGTTGATCTTGACCAGCGGCGCGAGCTGCTCGAGCTCGGGCGGCATGTCCACTTCGTCGTAAGACCGCTCCGGGTGGCGTTTCATGGCGCCGCTAGGGATGTTGACGTAGATCTGGTCCGGCACGAGGCTCTGCGTCGTGAGCGACCGTACGCTGTCCATGACCTTGTCGAGGCGGTTCGGCGTCGTGGTCAGCGACACGACCACGCGGAAGTCCGGGCGCCATGCGGGGCTCTGGAACGGCGGGAAGTCGTGGGCGCTACGGCCGTGGTACGGACGCGTGTAGATTGCCGTGGCGATGGGCGAGATGCTGCCGTAACGCACGAGGAGCTGCAAGTAGACCCATGAGAGCACGAGCAGCAGGGCCAGTAGCAGCGCGCGCAGGGTCGTGATGCGCTGCGTCCACGGGTACTTCTCGCGCACGTGGTGGCTCGGCAGCAGCGGCTGCTGTAGGTACACGCGCACTTGGTGCAGGAGGCGTTGCATGGTAATGGAGAGGGTGGAGGTGCAGACGCCGAGAGGAGTCAGGAAGAGACCTCTTCTTATCTTCGCCTTCCTTGGGTCACGTGCACCTGGAATGTGGCAGTCAGCTTGTTATACCTTTCAAAATAGTGACATGTAGTGAATCGTTTGATAAAAAAGTGGTTTAAGTTCATTTTATAATTAATGATGTATTAGAAAGGTATTTTTGGTTAGTAGATATTTTCGAGCAAATTTATAGCTTCCCAGACAAATCCTAATTCGTC
The DNA here is from genome assembly GCA_023337805.1 of Globisporangium barbulae. Classification (NCBI taxonomy): domain Eukaryota; phylum Oomycota; class Peronosporomycetes; order Pythiales; family Pythiaceae; genus Globisporangium; species Globisporangium barbulae. Next base: position 28,924 of record JAADXK010000048.1, on the reverse strand, counting down.
ATAACGGTACTGTAACGCTTTTCCAATATAGCTTGCCTTTTGTATCGGATTTTGAAACTCAGTAACTCAGGATTTAAACCGGTACCGGTTTTACAAACCGAAGGTCATCATTCTGCTCCAAGCGCTCTACCATTCCCACAAGTTATGTGCGCCACACTAATGAACTTCATCAGAACCTGAGCAGCGCACATGGAGAGCGCTGCTCCAGCGAACAAGAGGCTCGCTAGTAGACAGAGCGCAAATGGGGAAATACGAAGACACTAGGCGATGGATGATTCCACAGTGGCTCTGTGTATGGATGCTCGCTCCTGTTGTTGCTCATCGGGAGCGAACTGCCCATCCAAGCTGTAAAGCAAACAAAAATCCAAGCACCACTAGACAACGCAACCCTTTTTATCCAGAGTATGTACGATATAAAGGTCATTTCCGCTGACGATAGCGCAGTTCGGTTTATTTGGAATTCGACAGGACAAGAGAAGCAAAGCTCTCTCTGGATGCACGGAGGCAGCTCTCCGTGGGCAATTGGCACTCGCACGAGCGGCGCAGACACAACGACCGCAAGCGCCATGACGTCTTCTTCCCCCAACAGCCATGCGAGTGCGCTGGCAACTGCTGCAGGCGTCGCGGCGCCGCTCGCATCTTCCAGCACAAGCGCGTTGTCCATCGCGCACGCGACACAAGACGGCAAGGTGTCGTCCTCTACAACAACAACAGCCTCTGCAACAGCAGGAGACATGGGCGAGAGCATTTCACGATCAGCTAGTGACGCAACTGCGTCCGTGGACCGCATCCCGCACGATGTGCGCCTCAAATTCCACTGGGAGGGCTACCTACAGAAGCGCTCGGACTGGCTCAAGCACTGGGAGACGTACTACATCGTGCTCAAGGGCCGTGCGCTCTACTGCTACCTGTCGGAAGAGGACGCGCGCCAGCAGCCGGAGAAGTCCAAGATCAAGAAGGGCAAGTTCGGCTTTGCAGATTGCGTGACGCTCTTCAAAGTGTGGGATGTCGAAGAGACTGCACCTCAACAACAGCAGACAACGCCACCGTCACCAAAAGAGCCATCGAGTAGCAGTTCAGAAGGCTCGACGGTCTCGCCCTTTCGCTTCACGCTCGAGACCGAGAAGGGCCACCAATTGCACTTCCGCACCAACTCGGAGGCCGCCAAGCACGTGTGGCTGCAGTACGCGGCGAACGCCGTGGTCGACTACGACGCCGCGGGCGCCATCCGACCGCAGACCAAGCGGCTGCGCACGAACGTCCAGGATTTCTACAATGCGTACGAGTACTTGTACGCCGCACTATGCGACCGAGTGGACGCAGACCTGTACGAGGCGGCGATGGCCGCCCAGGGCGCCACGCCGCCCTCAGCGACCGACAGACTGAGCATCGCGAGCACAAGTAGCAGTAGCAACAGCAGCAGCAAGAAGATCCAGTCGTCCTTCGTGTCCGTGGCGCCTAACCAGCCGATCAGCAAGTGCAACGTGACCCCTGCGCTTGACCACACGGTCATGCGCTTTTTCTCGCTACTCAGTCCGGACATCATCCTGCGTTCGAACTACTTACCCATGGTGCACTTCGCAGGGAAGTACCGCGGCTACGGCGGCGTGCTCGAGTTCTTCACGCGCATCTCGCAGTCCGTGCGCTTTGAGCAATTCAGCGTCGAGAAGATTGACGTCGAGGAGGACGAGAGCAGCTCCCAGAAGCACAGCCGCATCCTCGTGGTGTCCGGTCGCGAGGTCATGCAGGTGCGTCACAACCAGACGACGTTCATGCAGCAGTGGATGCACAAGCTGCACTTCAAGGCGAACGCCGGCGGGCTCGTGAGCCGCTGGGAGATCTTTGGCGACGTCGTGGCCTCCAGCGTCGTGTTCAAGACGCCCGGGTTCACCACGAACCTCACGCTGCCGTCGCTCTCGGAGCGTATCCGCGAGTCCTTTGTCGGTGGCTATATCGTCACGATCAACCTCCACCAGATCGCCGGCGTGCGGTCCCGCGAGCTGCAAAAAGATGTACGTTGTTTTATGTCTAAGGACGCTATTAACCTGGTTGAGGTACTGATGATGAGCTTGCTGCTACTATTGTGGAGTAGAAATTCTTTGTGCGCTGCTCGCTGGACACGAACGAGTTCGAGGGCGTGTGGCACACGGAGGCACAGTCGCGGTCCGTCGCGCCGATTGAGAATCGAGGCGATAGCATACTGATGGCGTCTAAAGCCCACGAGTCAAACGGTAACAGTGGCAGTAATAGCAAGAATGGCTCGTCAGGCGCTGGAGACGACGCGCTGGCGTCGCTCGTATACATTTACAACCAGGAGCTGTATCTGCAGTTCGACCGGTTGTCTCGAGACGACAACACGATCCTGCTGGTCGAGTTCTGTCGCGAGTCAAGTCGCGAAGTCGTTTCGCGGACTCATGTGAATATGGCGAGCTTCCTGAACCACCAGATCGAGAGCAACCTGAGCAGCCGACGACGCCAGTCAAGGTCCAAGGAGGACGAGCCAGAAGCGCTTAAGGGTTTGCAAAGCTATGTTTTGTCCAACGACTACCAGAGTTTCTTTGGGAAGCTCACGATCGGCCTCAAGATCTCGTCGCTCTCTGCGGCTCGGCACCAGGACCACTCGTGTCGCCAGCCTTCGCAACAGCTCTCGGGCAATAGCAACCGCGACAGCAACATGTCGGACGACATGGGCGAGCTCAGCATGCACTCGCGCGAGAGTCGTAGCTCGGGCTTCCGCGCCTTCGCTGCTGCGAAACTCGCGGCTGCTGCTGCGCCGTCACCCGGGGGAATGCCGCAGGAAGACGTAATGCACCAGTTCATCATCAACGGCGTGCGGTATCAGCTGGCCGAGAAGTACCGCATGGTCAAAATTGTGGGCAAGGGTACGTACGGCGAAGTGATCGCCGCGAGCGACTTTGTCAACGGCGGCACGTACGCGATCAAGAAGCTAGGACAGTTCCTGCGCCACCCTAAGGTCGCGCTGCTGGCGCTGCGGGAGATCAAGCTCATGAACGAGATCGGCGCGCACCCGTGCCTGATGGAAATCCACGAGCTGCAGCGGCCGCTGGACTACGACCACTTTGAGGACCTCTATATCATTCAGCCGCTCATGGAGATGGATTTGTGCCGCGTGATCCACTCGAAGGAGCACCTGAGCGACGACCAGGTGCAGTACTTTATCTACCAGCTGCTCTGCGGCATCCACTACCTGCATTCGGCCAACGTGCTTCATCGCGACCTCAAGCCCAGCAACATCCTCGTGAACTCCGACTGTCGCCTCAAGATCTGCGACTTTGGACTCGCGCGCCACGCGAACGACCGGGACCTCGAGGAAGGCCTCTCCGAGTACGTCGTCACGCGCTGGTACCGCGCGCCGGAGCTGCTGCTGGCGAACGCGTACACCAAGGCGATCGACATGTGGTCCATCGGCTGCATCTTCGCGGAGTTGCTTGGCCGACGCATCATGTTCCCGGGCAAGTCATACGTGGACCAGCTCAAGGTGATCATCGAAGTTGTGGGCACGCCGTCGACTTTCAGCTTTTGCGACAACCCGGTCGCGCGGCGCTTTGCCGGACGGCAGTTCCTAATCCAGAGCGAGAAAGTAGACAAGGTCGACTGGCAGAAGATCTTCCCCGAGGCCAACCCCGAAGGCCTCGACCTGCTCGACAAACTGCTCCAGTTCGACCCGACGAATCGCATCACGGCTCAGAAGGCGCTCAGCCACCCGTACGTGAGCCAGTGGCGCGACGCGCAGATGGAGAGGCCCTGCCACGCTGACGTCGCGAACAAACTCACGCAGTTCGACTACTCGCAGATCCCCTGGGACGCGCAAACACTCAAGGACTATCTATACGAGGAGGTCATGAAGGCGCAGCGGATGCCGGGTGGTGCTGGTGGCAATGGTAACGACCAGTTTTACCGGACGTTTTGAGGGACGATGGCGAGAGACAAGAACTGAGGAGTGTAGAATGACTGAGAATGGGGGTTCAAGAAGCTAGAAGGCAACAAATACAGAATTGAAGACGTGATGATGTTGGAACTGGTTCACTGGCGACCAAGCTGGCTGTCCATGAACCTGAGCGGGTACATGCCCTCTGCGTCGTCGAGCGGATCTGCATCCTCACCAGTGAGACAAGTAATGTCTGCACCAATACCGTGTGTCTTACCACTGACCTCTTGTGCTGTTTGCTGTGTGCAGAAGGGCGTGTCGTGTGCGTAGATCCTCGTGATGGCGCCGGTCGAGAGCTTGTCGAAGACCCACATGGGGAAGACGGAAAGATTGGTTCCATGCGCGTGCAGGTATCGGATGTATGTGTGATCGCCTGCACTCGAAGGCAACGCGACCAGCGGGTTGCTGGAGAGCGCCAGGATGAAGTAGCTCTGCTTGTAAAAGAGCTCTTCAGGCAGCTCTTTAATGCGATTTCCCTCGAGCGACAGCTTCTCGACGTTCAGATGGCTCAGCGTGCTGGGGAACTCTGTCAACTGCGAGTTTTCCACGAAGAACTTGGTCATCGCCTGCCACTTCTCGTGCAGGTCGATGGGTAGCTCTACAAGGTTGGTCATCGAGATCTCGACGTCGAAGAGCCCTCGTGGGAAGTCGTCGCTGGTGAGTCCATCTGGAAGCTTTCCATTGTCACTGAAGTTGACGCGGACGAGCGAGAGCGAGGCCATGAATGGGTTTGAACTCTGCGTGAGCGCGGCCTCGCGGGGCCAGCTCACGAGCGTCGAGTTGTAGACGTCGACGGAGATCAGGTGGTGGTACTGCGTGACGATCGCAGGGATCTCGAGTGTGGGGCAGTGCGTGAAGAGCAGCGCCGCGACGCTGTCGTCCTGCAGCTTGGCCAGCGTCTGCGTTACTTGGCTCGTGTCTCCGTGAAATTCACTACCGTTGCTATTACCCAAGCGACTGCAGTCGACCTGGTAGACGGAGCACGCGAGCTTGGTGGCGAACCACGGTCGCATGATCTGCCGGCAGCCGCTCTTGTCCCCGTAGTACGACGTGCGGAACGCGAGTCCGTGAAAGAGTAGCACGGCGCAGCCGATGAGTACAAACAGCACGCGGATGAGCTTGCCAGCGTACTTGCGAACCAGGCGCAAACCGAGGCGGCAACTGCGCTGGCACAGTCGCTGACTCGCTTGAGCCTGGGCTTGTTTCTGTTGCTGCTGGTGTTCGCGAAACTGGTCGATCTTGGCTTTGAAGCGCATGGAGCGGCCCAGCGGCGTCATGGACGCGCGGCTCATAGGGACGCGGTCATTGTTTTCTGCTGAGACAGCTGCTACTAGTACGGACGTGTCCTTGCGAACGAGCGCGCGCACTTTCTTGAGGCAGCCGCGGATGCTCAGGTGCGGGATGATCTTGAAGACGAGGTCCAGGTTCGAGATCACAAAGACCTCCTGGTTCTCCAGGATCGCATTGATAAACCAGTGATGGTCGTACAGCTTCGCACTGGGAAACGTCTTTGTCTCCAGGTCGAACGCGCGCGCGTAGGGCGCGAAGATGCTCACGGGCACAACGATCGCGACGCAGAAGTCGAGCACAGCGTCGATTACTAAAAGGAGAATGCGGCGCGTGGCCGGGTGGTTCTTGTACCAAAACTGCACGAGCGGTGTCGAGAAGCAGTTGACGACGATGACCGCGACCAAGAGATTGTTGAGCCACGGCCGCGCCACGAGCACACTCGCGCGGTACGCCTGATAGATCTGCGAGCTCAGCTCGATGCACTCACGCAGGTAGAAGTAAACGTAGAAGAAGGGTGACTCGACGCCCAGGACGCCCCGTCGGCTGAAGCACGAGACGTGGCACGCGTGCAGGCGGCGAGTGAAGCGCGTCCATAATGTCAACGACTGCTGCTTCTTATCTGCGTTGTCTTCATCTCCACTTTGCGTGGAAGCCAGTGGTTTTGGCGGATCGTAGTGGATGGCTGGGAAGAACGCAAACTTGCGCTGTCTGAGCGAATAGTAGCAGAGCCGCAGCACGACGAGCCCGTGCATGACGCTGAGCACCGCGAAGACCGCGGCCACAGTGCGGTACTTGCGCACGACGTTGGGCTTGATCAGGTGTACGTAGTACGAGAGGTACGGACTCGTCATGTAGAGGTACAGGCGTACCTGTAGCGCGAGCACGACGCCGCAGAACGTGTGGATGCAGAGCATGCCCAGCCAGGAAGGCGAATACCGGCGGCCGCACCTCGACGAAGAGCAGCTCCTCCATCGACTCCATGATGTCGCGCTCGCTGGTGATCTCGATGGAGATGCGGCGCTTCGGGAGTTGGCTCGGCTCGTCGGGCGTGAGATCGACACAAACACATTCGGTCGCGTCGACTGCATCTTGGATGGCCATGGCGACTACTACAGAGAGCTCACTTCGCGCACCTCTGGAGCCTTTGGTGCATGTTGGTGTCGTTTCGCAATGTGAAGGTTCCTGTCTATACTGATATCCTCTTTAAAACGATCAGCTGCCACAGCCTTGTTTGTTTTCTACCAATCCAAGCGCATTAAATCTTTTGAAACCCAGTTTTACACCAATCATAAACTCTACAAGTTTAGAAGAGTAACTGGATTGGTGGAAAAACTGTCTGCACGATTATCACCACAGAGCCACGCCCCGCTTTGTGGGCCATTGACGCCAGCGGCCAGAGAGCAACGGAACGCAACGCCAATCCAGATCATCGCCATGAAGCTGCTCGTCCAGCGGCTCGCGCGCGTGAGCGTGCGCTCCGCCGCCTCGTCCTCCTCGGTGCTGACTGCCGGCGCCACCGTGTCCTTTGCGCAGAGCAGCGGCGCTGCCTCAGCGCTCGTGGCCGCGCGCAGCCAGTTCGCGACGACGACGTCACCGCTGCTCGCCATCCGCGCGTTCAGCAGCAGCAGCAAGAAGGGCAAGACGGCCAAGCCCTCGGATGACGACAGCGACTCGGACTCGGACGATGAGGACAAGGAGGAGGAGCGCAAGAAGAAGATCGCCGAGGCGCGCCGCGCCAAGGCCGCGCGTCTGGCCAGTCTCAAGAAGGACGCCACGGACCCCGACGAGGACTGGGACGAGGAGCGATGGGGAGCGGTCGACTCGGAGGACTGGCAGGGCTTCGAGGGCGACCTCGATGCTGTGACTGAGGAGGGAGTGCCCACGTGGCTGCACTCCGTTCGCGAGCTGAGCGCGATCAACGACGAGAAGCGCATGCGCGCCAAGCTTGCGCGCCGCGCCATGGAAGAGGCCAAGAAGAACGTCGTGCGCCACCGCAAGGTGGACGAGCAGGGCCGCGCGTACGGCACGGGCCGCCGCAAGACCAGCACGGCGCGCGTGTGGGTGAAGAAGAGCGACACGCCCTTTGGCGGCCGCATCTCGATCAACAAGAAGGACCTCGTGGACTACTTGGTGCGCGACACGCACCGCGAAGAAGTGCTCAAGCCGTTCTCGGTGATCGGCCAGACGGGCCACTTCGACGTGTACTGCACAGTCAAGGGCGGCGGCATGACCGGTCAGGCCGGCGCCATCCGCCACGGCATCGCGCGCGCGCTGCAGAACTTCGAGCCGGAGTACCGCGCGCCACTCAAGAAGGAGGGCCTCATCACGCGAGACCCGCGTATGGTCGAGCGAAAGAAGCCGGGTCAGCCCAAGGCCCGAAAGAAATTCCAGTGGGTCAAGAGATAGAAAGGGAGGCACCAGATGGCGATGTCACTCGCATGGCTCGTGGCTTTCTCGTGCTTCGTGGGGCTTTGCTGTTGGCTCGTGGCTCGTGCCTGCTGGGCTTTGGGCATCTTGAGTCAGTCGACAGTGAACTTCATGAGGCTATGGGTGAAAACCTGCTGCTAATGCTGAGCGTCTGCTTTCAGTTTGCTTGGCGTTGAGCAAAGATCGAGAACGTAACGAGAGAGCAAATACAGAAAACACACCTTGAAACGAAACAAAATGAAGCACATGCAGCTGTTGAGACTGGCTGTGCTGCGTGATATGCATTTTTCTCTTGACTGAGATGATGCGAGAACGAGAACTTGCTCTGACTCCTTCAAGCTGGTTGGTTGCTTCCTGCTGTCGACCGCATTTCTTGCACAGGAATCATTCTGGTCAAGATACACACCCAGTCAGATTTTCAGCAGCACCAGTCCAGGCTATCGCCCTTTCTTACAATTCCTAGAGAGCCATCGATGCCTCGAGTTTGCGCAGCGCCTCTAATTCGTCCTCGTCCGCGACGCCCACCACGCTGATATTCGACTCCACGCGGTGCGTTGGCACCTCCGGCAGGTTGTACTGTGGCACCGGCGCCGCGGCGGCTGGGACTGGAACTCTTGCTGTTACAGCAACTGGGGCGGGTGGCTGCTGTGCGGCCGCCGCTGTGACAGGAGCTGGCTGCGCCGCAGCGGCAGCAGGAAGTTCCTTCAACGCAGCTTCCTCGAGGTCAAGCTCCTCCATCATGCGCAGCTCCTCCTCAAGCTCGTCGTCGTCATACAGCGTTGAGCCGAGCGGCTGCGAGATCGCGCGGCCGATCTCGTCGGCGGTCGCCATCTCCTCCTGGATGTCGTCCATGATGTTGTCGACCGTATCGACGTTCATCTGGCCGTGGATAGCCTTCATCTGGTTCGCGCCGGAGCGCAGCGCCGTGAACGTCTCCATGTTGACGTGCGCGGACTCGAGCGTCATCACCTGGGTCTCAAGCGTCATGCGCGCACCCTGGAGCTTTTCGATCTCGGCCTCGTACATTTTCTTGCGCTTAAGCGCGAAAATGGCGCCGCGCTTGTCCTTTCCGGCCGACTTCTTCTTCGCCTCCTCCAACTGCATGACGATCTTCTTCTCGATGTGGAGCTCGCGCTTCTCGAGCGTGTCGAGCTGCTCGCGGATCTTGCGGATCGTGTCGGCCGTGGCCTGTGGCGTCGCGCGCACGGGCGGCGCGGATTTGCGCCCAAAGAGGTTCATGATGGGGTATTAGCTCGAGAGATGAGAGCGGGCAGGTGTGTGTATATGTAGCAGGCGTCGCGTGTCTTGTTTCTCGCGGCGGACGCGCCTTCCTTCCTCTCGTGCTTTGTGCTGGGTGCTAGTGAAGTCGGGCGTTTGGGCGTTCTTCTCTCGAAGAATGAATGCGGGTGGTGTTTCCGTATAAGAACATTCTTGTGTTCTTATACGGAAAAACTACACACGACCAAAACCCTCCTTATATTCTTCTTTCGTTTTAGAAGGGTTTCCCTGTCGTCTTCGAGGCAATTGGGCGAGAACAATCTGTTACGAGTCAGAAGGAAGAAATTGCAGCAAGCAGCTTGGACGATGCACGGCGGCGCCGGACGCAAGCGCGAGTGGCAGCCCATGGAGAGCAGCGGCAGCGCAGACGACGATGGCAGTGACCGCAGCACTCAGGCCCACGGCTACAGTCACAGCGGTGGCGGCGGTCGCACCGTCCATGGCGAGGCCATCGAGAAGGAGATGAAGAAGCTGCGACTAGCGCATGACTATGACGGTGCGTGAACTGTGTCGTCCTTGTGGGTCACTAGTGGGCGGCTCACTAATAAACATGTCTTTATCTTGCTGCTGTCTGCTATACTGCAGCCTCTCAGTCTGTATGGAACACGAATAGCTCTGTGTTCACCGGCGCATCCATAGACGAGCCCATGGATGTGGAAGGCGGCGACGCGATGGAGGTGCGCGATCACAACTACGCTGCGAAGAACAACATGCTGCGCGAGTGCCACTACCTGCGCCAGCTGCGCAAGTTCCAGTCCGAGCGCGTGAGGGAGCGAGCGAGCTACTTTGAGCGACGGAGCGCCGGCATGGATACACAGACGTCGTATCTGCACGAACCGCGCTATTAGTGAGTCGCTTACTGCTGCTCGTCTCTTACTTTTATTTACAGACTTGGATATGGTGCTACACAGGGATTCAATACAACAGACACACACACGTCAAGATCTTGATGGACAGTCTTGCTTACATATATTCATATGCGCACTAACCGCCTACCTGCTCATACCATACAGATCGCTTGCAGTGAATCCGAACAAGCCGCCTCTATTTTCTCGGCTTAGCTGAAGAGCGCACCAACTTCTTTATCAGATACTGAGCTGTTGCCGCTCGAGAAGATCGCGCTCTTTATCAGCTGTGGCAGTTGGCGTTCCCAGTTGTCTTCCCATCTGCGAAACACGCTCAACGTCGAGTTGATCGAGGCCACGAGGCCTTCAAAGTCCCTTGAGACGCGTTCTTTTGCGTGCACGAGGTGCTGCAGCGCAAGCGCAAACCCTCGCGTGGACCCGGGGCTTTCCCAAGAGCTGTTCGCATCAGGATCGGGAGGCGACATCTCAGCTTGTTGTCCACTCTGCGACCCCGGCTCCGTGCTGCCGACCAGGACGAAGTGGTGAGCATGCAGCAAAAGCAACATTTGAACCAGCAGCAGACAGCAGTACCGCTTCATGGTTGACGATTGTGAAGCTATTGATGCTGGACTCGTGGCGAAAGAGTGGATATTTAAGTTGTGTACACCGTTCATTTCCATTTCGGAGCTGCCAAGAGAACAGGAGAACGCCCATCATCTGAAGCTGTCCAATGCTACTCGGTGTCTCTCGCACTTGACTGGCTTGTACAAAAGAAATGCGACGGTGAAAGGAGCGCCTCTTGCCACCTGAGCAACAGACGAAAAGCTGCGCTGAGTGGCCGAGCTTGAAGCATAAGCTTGTCCTGGTCTTCGGATGCGCAATGAGCTGCTCGGCAAACTTCAACTCAAGGAATGGAAGTTATGCAACCTGCATTGAGCCTTTCGAGCTCCAGACACAACGTAACCCACGCGTCAAAGCGAACTGGAGGCAGCTTGTTGCTCCAGTCACCCACATCCACATCTACAGTATAGTGCTTTTCACTCGTCAAGCGGTAAGTGCGTTGCATAGCGACCAGCGAAGCTTACGAGCCGAGCCATAAGCAAGAAACAATCGACAATAACACAGTACATGACACAATGCCGTGACACATAATCGATAATACGTTTTCTTTCATTCGTTGCGTTTGCGGCAGTCGTTGCACACTACTTACTTACATGGTATCTATCGATCCATTCACTCCCTTTCGATACCATTGCTGCTTGCTTACTTTGGGTCTGGGAGCGTCGAGGTCTCCAAGTTGGCGGCGAACTCGCGCTCGGCCTCGAAGAGAGGCGACGAGAGGTAGCGCTCGCCGAAGCTCGGCAGGATGGTCACGATCAGCTTGCCGGCGTTCTCCGGACGCTTGGCCAGCTTCAGACTGGCGACAATGGCGGCGCCCGACGATGGGCCGACGAGCATGCCCTCCTCCAGAGCGAGGCGCTTGGCCATGGCGAACGACTCCGGTACACTGGCGGTGATCACTTCGTCAATCAGGTCGCGCGCGAGGATGCTTGGCACGAAGCCCGCGCCGATGCCCTGGATCTTGTGAGGCGCCGGGTTGCCGCCCGAGAGCACTGGGCTCTCCTCTGGCTCGACGGCAATGATTTTCACGCTCGGCTTCTTTGGCTTCAAGTACTGCGCAGTGCCCGTGATGGTGCCGCCGGTGCCGACGCCGCTGACGAAGAAGTCCACGAGGCCGTCCGTGTCGTTCCAAACCTCAGGACCAGTTGTCTCGTAGTGGATCTGCAGAATATGAGCACACAAAGAAGCATATAGAAGTTAGTATCATTGCACAGCAAAGTTGCATAGTGCGGCAAAGACTATTCGCGCACCTGTGGGTTGGCTGGGTTGTCGAACTGGCCAAGCGAGATGGCGTTCGGGGTGTTCTTCACGATCTCCTCAGCCTTCATGAGCGCGCCGGTCATGCCGCGAGCACCAGGGGTGAGCACGACGTTGCAGCCGAACGACTTGAGGAGAATGCGGCGCTCCATGGACATGGAGTCCGGCATCACGAGCGTGAGCTTGTAGCCACGCACGGCGGCGGCGAACGCGAGGCCGATGCCGGTGTTGCCACTCGTCGGCTCGACGATGAGCGTGTCTTTGTTGAGCTTGCCGCTGGCCTCGGCCGACTTGATCATCGAGAGACCGATGCGGTCCTTCACGGACGAGCACGGCTCCATGAACTCGCACTTAACGGCGATCTTGGCGTGGCAGCCCTCAGTCACGTGGTTGAGGTACACAAGCGGCGTCTTGCCGATGAGCTCTGTCATGTCCTTGGCGATGTGCAGGCTGCGCTGCGACGTGCGCGTGGCGGTGAAGAGGCGGCGGCTGGCGGTCGAGAGCATCTTGGCTGTGAGGTGGCGAGTGAACGGCGAGTTGATGAATGAGCTGCTGGGCTGTGCTTGTTTTGGCCCAACAGTAAACTGCCAAGCAGCATCTCCATCACAGAAAATGGGGACGAGGCGGTTTAACGATCGGTGATTGGCTCACTGGGTCCGCAAAAGTCGCAATTAGATCGTGATCTGAGGAAAGCGTGGCAACACACACACGCTGATTCGCTAAAATGCGGAGGTCCATTCTGCAATCCCCTCGCGCGAGTGCCTTTCGCATAGAAACACGTCAACAGCATGCTTGCGCAATCTTTAAATAGTGACATCAGTTTGACACACATGAGTTCTGAACCCATGCACCTCCTGAGTTTTGGGTCGCAACGGCGGAAAATGCTGCCTTCCGCCGTTGATGAGGAGCTCCACCCGTCGCTTGCCTTGCATAGGGAGCTGCAGCAACACACAAGGCCATGATACCAGAAGTAAGGCAGCAATAGACGCATCCAAATGAGTCTCGTCATATCAACCACCGAGGAGCTCCTTACCAAACACACTGCACTTGCCTGCACACAACCTTCTTACCCACCTACATCCCATCACAAGGCAAATTCACGACACGCGTCGTCATACGAGGAAGTCACCATTGACACACACACACTCCTAATCTAAATACTTTCGCCGCACGCCAATGGTGCCCGCAGCCGGGTTTAAATACCCTCGGATGAGGAAGCGGCCGAACTGATTCCTGCCTTTGCCGTACACTTCGTACTTGGCGTACGAGTTCGCCGCCTCGTTCTCTTCGTAGTAGTCATCGTCCTCATCTTCGTTGCTTGAGTGATCCTCGCGCGGCATTTTGAGGAAGTTGAGCTCCACTTGGTCCTCCTTAATCCGGATGATTTTGCCGCTGAATTGACGGAAGTTAAAGAATCCGCTGTACTTGCCCGAGAACGGACGCCGGTCCGAGTCGTGACGGCCGTGCAGTGGCACCGATGTGTACTCGAACTTGCTCACCCGGTCGCCACCGGCAGCGAAATCTGCCTCGTTGAATCCCCAGTGGCCTGTGAACACTGCCCGTCGGTTGTTCTTGAACCTGTATGTGCCACGCAAGATCGGGAGTCCTTCACGGTCGACGGTGCCAAAGACAAGGTACTCGGGCGGGATCATGTGTCGCACGGCGGGAGCTTTCACCTTTTTCGGCTTCACGTCAACCCGGGAACTCGGCGGCTCATAACGGGGTTTCTTAATGTACTTTCGCTTCTCACTGTCGCTGTCGGAGTCGCTCCCGCTGGAACTACTGTCGCTGCTACTGCTGCTGTCACTGCTGCTGGAGCTCGAGCTGGAACTGGAGCTGCTCGAGTTGTTGCCCTTCTCTGAGCCACTGCCGATCACGAGCGTTGAGTCGCTTTCATCACCATCGCCGGATCGCTTTCGCTTCGCGCCATCGCTTGACTCGCTCTGACCCAGCTTGAAGGTGTCCATCGTGCTCGTCGTGCCCACAAACACGGGATCGTCGTCGTCGCTCGGTTCTTCCGTCATGACAGGGATCAGCTCGTCCTCGTCGTCCGCATTCTCCTCGTCGTTTTGAAACCACTGCTCGCTCGCGTCGTCCTCGTACGTAGCTTGAGTCTCCTCTTGTTGATTCTCCGTTGAGTGGTCTGCTGCACTCGTCTGCTCAGTCGCTGCGACAATAGTCACATCGTCTGAGATCACCGGTGCCTCCATGTCTACGTCGATAGTCTCATGCCCTTCTTCGTTTTCTGCTGCAAAAGCGATGGCCGCCTGCGTAATCGCATCGTTCTCGAGCGCGTCTGCGTCAAGGAGCGCGTAATTTTGGTGCTCAGTTGAATCAATCTGCAGCGATTCGACTCCTTCGTCACCAGCAGCTGCATGCGCATCAAGCGTTGCGATCGTTTCGCCCACTGGCTTCTCTTGTTCAACAATTGGCTCGACTTGCGGCACTTGCTCATCAATCGTCTTGCCCTGCTCCACCTCAACGGTCACTCGCACTTCTGTCGGTGTCTCGTCGACTATGACGCTCGCTACTGCAGCAACCACCTTCTCTTTCTCCACTCCTTCCGCAAGCTCGTCTCGCATCACCACGTCCACGTCTTCGTCTGCTTGCGGTTCCTGCTGCACCTCTAACGGCGACTCCACATGCGCCTTCTCTTCTTCCTTCTCGATAGCAGCAGCAGCTGTGTCTGCTACAGCTTCACTCGCCACTCCTACCACAACGTTAACACAGTCGGCGTTCTCGTCTTGAAACTCAACGGTCGCTTCCTCGAGCAGCTCCATGAGCGTCTGCTGTTGCATTTGTTGCAGTTTCTGCTGCGGCTTCTGCTGGTTGCCTTCCGCTAGATTCTTCTGCGCCGTAGGATCCCAACTGGTAGTCACAGGTGCTGCTACAGCATCTGAAGACGTTGCTGGTGCGTTCTGCTGCAGCGTGTTGTTCTCCTTGGCGCTCTCGTCCGCGCTGCTCGCCATCGTCGCCCGTCCGTCCGCCCGTCACTTTCGTTCTCGCAGGTGGTGCTTTCCAGATTTGAACCAAGAAATCGTGACCCAAACGGAAATCGCACTTAGTGGTTATATCCACGGTACACGTGTCTCTCATCTATTGGCTGAAAATAAGAGCATATATTATTTCATTGGACAAAACCCAAAACGGAGCTGTTGGCTGGCGGCCCAATCGTCTTGGGGGGCTTGCTTGGTTTCCTCCTGTTGCCTTCAGTCGCGATAAGGAACCTGCGCCAGAGAAGCAAGCGCAAGATGATCGTCCCCGTCCGCTGCTTCACGTGCGGCAAGGTGCTTGCGAACAAGTGGGAGACGTACCTCGGCCTGCTGCGTGCCGACTACACGGAGCGCGACGCGCTTGACGAGCTCTCGCTCAAACGCTACTGCTGCCGTCGCATGATGCTCACGCACGTCGACCTCATCGAGAAGCTGCTGCATTACAACACAGGCGGTAAGTCACTCGCATTCCGTTCAGTCGCGCTGGTGTATTGCTGTGTGCATGAGTGAATGTGTGTATGCTAATTGTTTGTGTACCTGTTGTCCTATGTGTGAGCAGCTATTGAGCGGGGCGACGATTAAGCATTGCGCTGAACGAAAGAAAGAAGACGACGACACACATACGTGCATATTCCGGATTCGGTGGGCGATTCACTACGACAGTCGACAAGGCTCGAAGCAGGAGAACAACCGCAGCGCCTGGCACAATAGCCCAGCAGTGCTACCAGTTCGCTCTCCATCCCGCGCTATGCGTCAGACGTTTTGGATCCGCGCCACCCGCGCCAAGCTACCTCTACATCTCTCTCCCCCTCTAATATAATAGTAATATGCCTCACACACATACCCAGCAGCTCGTCTATCCATTCTCGGTTTCTCTCTATGCCCTCTTAAATAAACACGACCTTCTCGATCGTGTCGCTGTCGCTGCTGCTGCTCTTGACGAAGCCCCAGTGGCGCAGCGTGCAGAACGCGCGCAGGAAGCGCGCCTTGGTCTCCACATCCACGGCCTCCTGCTCGTCCTTCGTCAGCTTGGTGGCTTTCTTCTTGTTTTTGCCATTGCTGCTGGCCGCAAATTCGTCCTCCAGTGCGTCTGCGAATGTCTCGTACCACTCGCTGATGCTCAGGTAAATGCCCGCGCTCTCCTGGTAGTAGAGGAACGCGAGACTCACGTCGTTGACCCAGGACGTGCCGCCCGCGTGGCCGCCGCCGTTCTCACCTTCCTCGATCTCCAGCAGCAGGTCCTTGAGCCGGTCGTAGTAGTTAAAGTGCAGTCGGTCTTCCAAAGTCTGCACGTCTGTGACGGTCAACCACTGCCGCACCTGCTGGCTGCTACTGCTGTTGTGCAGTCGCGCGCGTGGCGGCTGCACGAGCGCAACGATAATGCTGTCGCTGAACGCGTTCTTTAGCTCCTGATGCAGCTTCGGCAGCATTTTCTGAGTCGTCGGCTGCTTGTGCGTCTCCATGGCGAACTGACAGAGCAGCACGAGCTCACTCAGCAGCGTTATGACGCTCGTGAGCGGATTGGTGTCGTCATCCGAGCTCACTTTCTTCCTCGCGTCAACGGACGCCTGGCAGATCGCCTTCCAGTCCTCCAGCAAGAACGACGCGATCCTAAACGTGCAAGACCCGAGCTTTTGTACGATCATGCACACCTTGCCGGTGTTCGCGAGCTTCCCGTCCAGCGCTGCCGCGAGGTACGACGTGAACTCGTCGCCCTGGAGCTCAATGTCGAGCCACGAGCACGCCGCGCGGAAGCACTTCCAGCCAACGGCCCAGTTCGCGCGCTGTTGACGCAGCCACGAAACTTCGTCGAGCAGCACTTCGAGCCAATCGCGCTCAGGCTTGACCACGGGGAACACGAGTTCGCGCAGCTCGTCGAGAATTGGGTCGCTGAAGAGCATCAGGTAGTCGTGCATTGTGATGGACGTCTGCAGGTTAGCGTGGCGCACCCACTGCGCGAGGCGCCTCGAGGGCGCCATGACGCTCTGCAGCGGCTTCCCCCAGTGGGCCTCCAAGCAGAAATGGCTCAGAAAACTCCATGGCACGCTCTTGAAGTGTGTAAAGAAGAGGAACTCGAGCGCGTGCAGGAACATCGTGATGGACTGCGTCGTGCGGTGGCGGCCGGCCACCCAGCGCATGACGTCGCCACTGAGGCAGAGCGGCAGGTTCGTGTCCACGATGAGCGCCTCGAGGATGTCGTCGAAGCACTTGCGCGAGTCCTCGAGCGAGAAGAACTGCATGTCGATCTGCGAGACGATCGACAAGTTCAGGTGGCGCAGCGCTGGCGACGCCGACGACGCCACGCCCACGATGAAGCCCATGCGCGAGCCAATGTCGTCACTACCAGCGCCATACGGTTGGTGGTGACGCTGCTCGAGCACGCTCTGGCGCGAGAAATTGGTCCAGAGCACGAGGAAGTCGTCCAGCACTTGCTGATTAAACGCCTCGAGCTGCTCGATGCAGATGAGGAAGAACGGCTTGCGCGGGTCGTCCTCGTACTGCTTGGCGTTAAAGTGATGGAGCTGGTAGTAGTCCTCGTGGAGCTTGAGGAATCCGGAGACGCGACGGCGCCAGCGGTCCACGAGCTCCCGCTCTCTTTTCACACGCGCCTCGTGGAGATCTCCGGCGCCTCTGTGTGGAGGAGCAGTGTATTTGCCCTCGGTTGCTTTGCCTGCGGCTTCGAGAAACGCGACGAACTTCGTCATCACCTCGTGCAGGATTTGCGCTAGCGAGAACTCGGCCGAGCACACGTTCACGGACGCTGTCACGCCTGATTGATTAGCAGTACTGCCACTGCTCCCTGGTAGCGACCTGCACGCGGAGATGCGCTTCTTGAGCCAATCGATCGTGTCACTGTAGCACTGCAATGACCGTTCTAGGTCGCCCTCATGATTCTGCAGCGCGGTGTCCAGCTTGTCGTCAATGAGGTCGTGCAGCGTCGGAATCCACATCTTGAACGGGTCATCGGAGCCCATGAGCAGCTCCAAATCCGTTTGGATGCGCACGAGCAGCTGCGCCATCGTCCACTTTGAATACGCGCTGCTGACGCCAGCAGCAGCTGTAGTCGTAGCTGTGGAGCTCGCGGCTCCAGAGCGGCGCTTGCGCTTCTTTCGTTTCCAGCCGCCGTCGCTGCCTTCGTACTCGTCACTGTCGTCTTCATCCTCAAGCGCCACAAACTCGTCGTCCTTATCGTCGTCGTCATCACCAGCTCCTCTTCTCTGTTTTGACGATGCGTCACCACCGCCATCTCCAATTTCATAAGTGCCTCGTAGCGACTTTGTCAGTGTCGACCGGTCACGTAGTGTAGCTCTTCGCCCAGTGAGATACGCCTCCGCTTTCTCTGCGGTCTCAGCAGCGGTGTCGAGCATGTCGAAGCCGTCAATCTGGTCCAGGAGCCAGCGCTCCTCGCTCTCTCGCACGCGCTTGACCACGTCCAGTTGCTCGGCCATCCACTCGACGATGCGCCGGGCGTTTTGGAAATCCTCGCGCACCACAAAGACGAGCGGAAACGAGCGCTTCAGTACCTGGCAGAGCGGGTTCACCCACACCTCACTAAACGTTGCGTCGGTGCCCGCGACGATCGCGGCCGTGGGGAACCCGTGGAACTCTGGGAACGCCACCAGTTCATCCAGCAAATTCTTCTTTTGTGATAATGTAGCTGTTGATGCTGATGTTGCTGCTAGTGGCGTTGTCGCTGTTGATGACTTCACACTCATGTATTTTTCGAAGTACCGCAGCACCTGGTGGTAGCAGTTCGTGTTCGCCTTGAGCAGCACCGTGCGCACGGCCGACTTGGTCTGCTCCACCGCGTACTGATACGCGAGCTCCTGACACGCGCTGTAGCTCTCTTCGTCGGTCTTCGAGACGCGCACAATGGTTTTCGATGCGGACCTGGGGCGCTCCAGTGGTTGTTCCTCGCCAATGTCGGAGCACTTCATCGCGTTCTTCTTGTCTTCGTCCTGAGAGGTCATGGACGCTGATTCTTCTGCTACCTCAATCAGTTTAGCCTCAGATGCAGGTGCGAATGGAGTTACAATCGTTGCAGCACGAGTGCGGCCATCGACGCGCGGCCATCGGATCGAGATCCCCGTCGAAAACGCCGCCACATTCATGCTCGTTTTTGGAAATGCCCGCCAAAGTCTCCAGCAATATCACACATAATGACATATCAGTACTAGTGACATGTCACTCGAAGGATCTGAAGAGGCGTCAAAATGGCAAGTGACCGAAGAAGGGACAGTCAAGCAGCATGCGGCGAGCAGACAGCGGCGGGTACGCGCTTCGCGGGAGCCGTAGCGCAGCCGGAAACAACAACAGCAATGCCCCAGTGCGAAATGGTACTGCTGCTACTGCTACTGGTGTTGCAATTACCCGCCACCGCCGCGTGAAGCAGGAGCTGCAGGACGACCAGAAGAAAGAGCTCAAGGAGGCGTTCGAGCTCTTTGACGCCGAGAAGAACGGCAGCATTGACTACCACGAGCTCAAGGCGAGTGTGCGATTGTAATGAACTTGTATGTAGATGTATGTGTGCTGATTAGGTGACTGGCGTCCTATTGCAGGTGCTGATGCGCGCGTTGGGGTTCCAGGTGAAGAAGCGCGAGGTGCTGGAGCTCGTGGAGGAAGTGGACATCAACCGCTCGGGTCGCGTCGAGTTTAGTGACTACATGGAGATCAGTACGCATCTTGACAACTCTCTCAAGCGACTATGATCGTATCTAAGGTGCTCACTGTGTGGATATTGTTGTCTGTGCTGGCAGTGCGGAGAAAGACCTTGGCGCGAGACCCAGACGAGGAGATCGCACGAGTAACGTCACGGTCGCTTCCAGCTTTGGTTCGTGGCCTTGCGCATTTCAACTCATGGTAAATTATGCATATTGCTGCTCTGATGGTAGGCGTTTGCGTTGTTCGATGAAGATGGAAGCGGCCAGATCACGTTGCGGGTAAGAGCTGCTGTGTGAGCACGAACGGTAAACAGAGAGTGCGCTCAACGCTGTGTGAGTTGATACAGAAAATGCGGCGCGTGGCGAAAGAGTTGGGCGAGAACCTGGGCGACGATGAGCTGCAGGTAATGGAACGTGGTGAGTGTTGGGTAATTCAAGGACGGTCACTGACTGCAGCTTAATTGTCTTTGTAGGCAATGATCGACGAGTTTGATCAGAATCAGGACGGCGAGATCGACCAGACCGAGTTTTTCTCCATCATGAAGCAGTCCACCGAGTTCTGATTGATTCCAAAACACTAACATACGAAAACGAAAGCACGGAAGACAGTGATAAGAAAGATCAAAATGGGATCGGAAATTGCATTCAGCGAGTTAGCACACGACCAAATGCGCTCCCCGACGTTGCCATTCCTGCCCGGTCCAATCTACCAGTCAATGCGCCACTAGAGGCTCCACAAGGGAAGCTTCTTAGTTGCGGTGGTGGTGGTGCTCGCGGGTCTTTGGCTGTTCATCAAGATACAAAAAGGGTTATCGTTAGCATGGCTGCAACCTCAGACCATTTGCGAGAAATGATGCCGAAGGAGCCGATGAGAGGGGTGTAAAATTGAGAAGAGGGCGACTGTGCAGCGCTGCTTGTCGACGCACAGAGCGAGCCCTCGCGGACACGTCCACGAGCGATCAACTCAGCACATCCACACACTTGCAGATCAGCAGCAGCCCTTCCGAGTGAGTTCAGTTGCGACGACCTAGCGACTCCGCTCCAGAGCAAGCGCCTCCGAGTCGTCTCGCAATGGGTACACCGATCAAAGGCCCCCCGAGAGATCGTCTTGCGAGTCTCTCAATCGGGAAGCGCTCTGTGATTCTCTTTTTTCTTTCATCGGCTCCAGCATTGGGAAGGGAACACGCTTCTTACCTGTGGCACGTGGACGCCAGCGAGCTTCAGGTCGAGGTGGGCCAAGAGGTCCTTGGTGTCGTTGTCGATCTCGATGCTCTCCGTGTTGATGGCCGACACTTCTGGCACGAAGTCGAGGCGACGCTCGCGCTCCTCCTCCTGGAGCTTGAGCGAGATGCCGCGCACCTGGCCGTGCTGCACGCGCTTCATGAGGTGCGTGATGTAACCCGCGATCTTGTTGCGCATGCGCTTGGATGGGATGATGGCGACTTCATCGCACACGCGCTTGTTGTTGTCGAAGTCCAGAGTCAATCGAGAGTAGTACTTCTCGATGATCTTGATGGCGGAGCCCTTGACGGTCTTAGTACGAACACCCATTGTTTCTCTTTCTTGTGATTAGCAGGAATGGCCACGGCGAAGCGCCGAGCGCATGGACGCCATCGCCGGCGCGCAGCTCTTTCGGCGCTGCCATCCATTCCCAGCAGCCAGTCAGGCCTTGAATAATTACTGCTGCTGATGTTAGCTATACGACAATTCCAATATAAATAAATTATACATACAAGAGTCAAGATGCGGAATTTGCAATGCCTACCAGTAGATGAATATAGTTGAATTTTGAGGTGGTACACATGTTTTGCAGAAGGGGCTATTATTCAGATCGACGCGGCGCAAACAATAATCACCAAAGCGACACACGTCGCTTGGAGATGATATGACTTCAGATGGAAATGGAGAGCGCACATGAACGTCTGGGAACGAAGCTCTGGGTTTGCACATTATTAGCAGCAAGAGCGATTGAGATGAGTGCACCAAACGCTCCGCCTCTCTCTACACATGAAGCTACAACGTGTACGCGTGAGCAGCGCTCTCGTTGGACGCCGCATCGACATATTCCTTGTCGTCCGCACTTCAGTTCGCTTGATCTTCATTTTTATTCATCGTCTGCTGTCGTCTTCGTGTGCGGCGCGCTTCTTGCGCTGCTCATTTTCTCACTCGGACAGCTGGGACTCTTGTGTATGTTTCTGTTTCTCTCTGTCGCTTGGAGTGATTGCGCAGCATCGACCTAAAAACTGGTGCTGCGCACATGCATGTGCTGTGTATATCCTATGTATCCTGACGCTCATTCGTCCGCAGCGTCCTCCACCGTCACGAGTTCGTACTCGACCGAGGACACGTTATTCTCTGTGTTGATCTTTGCGGGTGCCTTGGGCGTGGACACAATGCCGTCGGGGTGCGGCGCCAGCTTGCCCCACTGTGTCACGTTTAGGCGCATGAAGCCGTTGAAGATGTCTGCGTTGCTGTTGCGCACGACCAGCACTGTGCCTTCCTCCAATAAATCAATCTGGTCTGTACACATACACACATACATCCATATAAACACACAGCATGGTCAGTTAACGGCCGGTCACTTTGATTGTAATTGTTGGAGATCGCACCATTCCGCGCTGTGAACGTGACGCAACCGGTCTCGTCGGCGAGCACTGCCTCTGCGATCCGCGATGTGCTGCCGTCGTAGCGTTTCTTCTCTACTACTGGCGCAATGGACACCACCTTGAGTACAAGGTTGTGGCCCTGCGAGCCTGGCGCCAGGTCCTTTACCTTCACGTCTGCACAAGAGAGATGGTGCAGTCAGCACAATGGCAACTATAACACAAGATGTAACGTGCATCAGCAGATAGAGAGGCGCGTGCGTAACGTACAGGTGGCGCGACGGAGCTTCTTCGGCGCGTCTGCTGCTGCCATGGCGGACACGAGAGCACGAGTCGAGTGGTGCTGCGAGTGATCCAACTGGAGCTCCTCGGTTTTGCTTCGAGCGCTTCTTGGTGAAAAAGATCGATTCAAACTGACAAAATAGAATTAGAAATAGAAATAGATTGCTGGCAGTTTTAGATATAGAAAAAATACAGTACAGAACTGCTCTTAATAGAGGATCAAAACTCAATTTTCACAAATTTTCCTAAATTTCATTTTTCAATGATTCCGTTGGCGTGGTTTTTGAATTTAGAGGATCGAACGGTCCTCTGCACCTCTTCTTGCCTGCGGACGAGTTTTGAATGTCGGTCGGATGAATGGGAGGGAGCCTCCTTTCGCCAGATAGGTTCTAAAAAGCGCTCTATGAAAGTAGTTCGTGAGACAATCGAAGTGTGGAGGAACGAGCAACTCAGGGCAGAGCGAACGAGGCTTGATGACGACGAGATGGATGCTTCCCACGACAGGGACCCAGAAGAATAGGAGAGCATTGAAACCTTTATTTACGTCATTTGGTACGTCTATTTGATGACACATAAAACGCATGTAAAATGCGATGTTTTTTCTTCTTTCATGGTACACATACAAATTTTCATCACAAAAGCTATGTTGACACCGTCTTTGGTCATCTTCTGGTATCTGCGCCAATGAAGGAGGGAGGGGAGTGCAACTAGTTGAGCAGAAAGGTTTCAGGGCGCGACTTAACGCCGCGGTACGACAGCGAAGAGATCGCTGCATTCCACGAGATGCGCTCGCGTGATCAGCGACTTCGCCTTTTGCGGTGCTGTACGATTCAGGGATCGACACTGCGCTCATCGCACTTACCGGCCTCCACCACGCGGCTTTTCGCTACCTACGCAAGAGCTATGAGCCTGCGTATTCGGTGCACTCGCCGTACTCGGACGATGGGCCCATCCGAGTCTCTTATGATGCAAGAAGAGGAGGGCGACCGCGGTTGATGTCGGCCATCCAAAGTCTAGCTCTAACGCTCGCGTGGACGCAAACTCGTGGTTTGGAGCCTATTCTGTGCATGCTGTTTGGAGTCACAGGCACTGTGTACTCTCTCTTTATTCGCTTCGGTCGCCGGATCATCGTATGTGTCCTCGCACACGACAGCAACGTCGCCGTGAGGTTGCCAGAAGAGGTCCGCACCTACCAGCAAGCTATTGGTAAAAAATAGTCTGAGCTGCACGACGTGTTTGCAGCGCTGGTGGTCTTACCCTTTCGCTGCCCATGTATCGCAATATCATTTGTATGTGCATAGTGAAAGCAAGTAGTTTCGACGCAGAAGGGATATAAAATGCTCCTTTTGTAAACGTTGAAGCTGGGGAGATTTGGTGAAACAGGCGGAGGATGCGGTTCATTCTTGGTGTTCTTTTTTCACAGAACGGAGAAAATTTCACCCTTCTGCAGCTTTCGAGCGATTGGCTGAAAATGTACATGGATGAAGACAAGTAATTGGCTGAAAACTCGTGGATATGAGCAGAAAGGGAGCATTCAGAACGTATTTTTCCATTTTCGTTTCGTGTTTACTTTCCGTGTAAGTTTCGGGATAGTGGACGGTGGCAGCGAACCCACAAGGTCGCCCTGGACCTCCAAGACATTTGTGCTCGCCTCGGCTGTTGCGTGTGGCCGCGCGCGAATGAGCGCGCGAAACAGCGCAAATTGTTATCAACGACTCAGAGGGCACGACACGATTGCTTGGTGTGTGTGTACGCCGCGTTTTGATTTGGTATGTGTAGTTTATTGTAACTATCACGCGTACGAGTGCTTGTGCTAATGTATATTTTGTCTGCATCTGCTGTCCCCTTTGTGAGGGATTTGAAGGGCAAGAACACGAGCGAGCGGCTAGACAGAGCGAAAGGCTCGTGGAGGTACGAGCTCGTTTTATGTATGAACGGCTCGCTAATATCATTGATTTCGCTTGTGTGCAATGCCACTGAAGTCGCATAAGGAATGGCTTTGGTGTGGTCGCTCGGCCATTCGCGGCTTGCGCTTGCAGTGACTGAGGATGAGAACTTCATTTCGTGTAAGCGACTTGTTCTCTCAAGTATGATTTACACGGATGTCCCGCTCAAGCGCTGGTGTTTAAACTTCTGTTGTCACTTTCGTGTTTTATTGTGCTACTGCGCTCCAGAATTTTTGTCAGCGTCGACTTGAGTGCCCCAAGAGCGCATGCGGTTTACCGATCCTGCAGAGGTATGATTATCACGGATGATTTGTGCATTCTGTTCATTATGGATTTCTGTTGGCGCTTATTTGTTTGCGTGGATTACAGCCCGAGCGGATTTTGCCATGGTAATATCAGCGCAGTCACAGACATCCAAGGCCATTAGTTGCTCATGAGATCAAAGCGCTTGACGCTAAAACTGCGTGCTCTAACGAAAATATGAGAGTTCTAATACTTTGTCGTGAAGTTTCTAGCTTGTGTGTTGATGCTTTATTCATGCGATGGTGGCTATGCGGAAAAGCGCCTCGAGAAAACCACCGAGGGTAATCACACTCGTCGCTCTGTGTCACGCTCTGAAGGAGAGGGTACTCCTATCCAAAGCTTAAGCAGTTCACACTCGCACGGAAAGCTGCTCACATTGTGTATCCGCATGGGGATGACGCAGATCTTTATCATCGAAGCCTCGAGAGAGGGCGAACAGGATATCGGGGTAGAGGAAGAGGGGGGCCAGACGCTTTTTGTAGTCTGGGGTTGTTGATACCAAGATGGGCTTCTAGTGTCGACAGTTCGGGTTTTTCGGGTAGTGGACTGGAGACGGGGTACTTTTTGCTTCTTCTTCTCTTGCTCTTTGCTTTTTTGGGGAATTTAGCGTGGTGCCGCTGGCCGCGCGTGGGGGAGTTGGTTGAGCATGCGATTCGCGGGAGCTAAAACAAGAGGGGCTCGATTGGACTCGAGCTTCACAACGTAAATTCGCGACTGATTAAGAGTGAGTGGCTGAGCCATTCGTTCCTACTGTGGCTACCTACCTTGTCCTACCGACCCTGCTCTACCTTCTCACCATCTTTATTCTCTATCCTTGAAGTATCACTTGTGAACTGGCTTGAACCAGATATCATTGCGCTGTACTTCTGGCTCCGGCTTTGGCAAGGGGATCCAGCCTTGGAGATCTGGAGATGTGGGGATCAATCCGGGAAGATTCCAAGAACCCTCTTCTGGAGATTCGGAGATCTAGAACTTGCGACAGGAGGTCCCATCTCCGAAGACTTGATGAGTCGGACATGGTCGCAATGTCTGCTTGCGCACCCTTTTCTTGCTGATCGCTTCTTTCCTGAGTCACTTCACCACAGCTATATGTGTTGTGGCGATGCCATGTTCGCAGCCGTCCACACCCTTACGTACTTTGAAACACATCGAAAGTTCATGGAGCATTTCATGCCCTGAAAGTTTCTGGTGTGCTTGCTCAAACGACCTCGCCCTGTTCATGTTTCTTTGCTGCTCCTCACCAAAACGATGCGCGACCGACGGCCCACTTCAGCACAGCACCATACTTTTGTGCTGAACAGGGCTGCCGTCCATTATACTTGAATAAACTATGCTTTTTGCGGAGTTGACCTGGTGTCCCGTGTGACTTCATTAAAGTATGTGATTTGTGCGAACGTGAGTGACAAGGGATCTGTCCATGTTGGCGGCTCCTCCCGAGACCCATTGGAACTTATTTTCATTGGTAAAAAAATACCAGATTTTTACGAAATCGGTTTTTTCAATAAAGAGCCTGAATAGACTTTCGTTATAGAACACTTTTGTATGTGTATACAAAGACGAACTAACGAAAGCGCAAATATATTGCTCTGATCGGACAAATATATCATTTTATCTTATACCTCCTCAGTTGCACACATCCTTATCAAAAATAGTCACAAAAACGCGAGCTTGATTGCCATTGACACTTATAGGTAGAGAAGGAACGTCAGTGCGCACATCCTTGGTAAGTATCCCACGAGCATGCTCATAGCAGCTCGTGGGCTCGATCGCGCTCAGGCGCCCTCAGGCGGCTGTACTCCGCGCGCTCTTCTGCCTTGCTTTGAAAAATACCATTTGTGGACAGAAATAATCTGGTGGTGAATTCGACTGGAATAAACTATGTTTTTGCGGGGTGCTATGGCGTGTTTGCGGAGTACTTTCCAACGATATTCTTCAATATAGTTGGGCAATAATCTGCAGACGTCATTTTTCATCAGGTACATTGTATCCAATCAGTGTGCAACAGAGGCTTTCGTTAGGCTGACTTTTTGAATGCCATTCAAAATGACTGTTTAGCAATGGATCTCTGACTGGACAAAAGTAGTGATTTTATTCAGGACCAGGCTTTTCCTCGTTCAACAAAAAATGGAGCAGAATACAAGCGGACGGAATTTTTATATCCACACACACAATCACTGACACTTTCGAAGCGCGCATCGCTTTTTGTAAATAGCCACTGCATGTGTATTGCGTGATCGTATCACAGCATCTCTTACCACGCCAGCGAACAAGTACACATACAATTTTTTTCTTTTGCTAGAGTGCATACACACGTTGATCTCCCATTACTGGGCTTCGTCATGAGAATGCAGTTGCAATCGCTGTCCGTCATCACCACACGTATTTTCCACGACACCGTGACAGTGGACACAATCAAATGATGCGATCACGCTACTGCTAAAAAGCTGTTATTTTCTTCCAACTTGCTTGTGCTGAGTCAACCGGCATCAGTTTTCAAGCAATATTGCACTCAAACTGATCTGAATGAGAAGCAATCATGAAATCTGTCCTTGTCGCTCTGATCGGACACGTAGATTTCATTTTTGTGAGGCCAGTACTTAGTATTTTTCAGAGTCCAACTCTGCGCTCGCTTTTGATTAGACAAAGCAAAACAAGGTGAGCTGAGCAGGAGGTATTTGCAGAAGGAAGAAAACTTCTTCCTTTTGTAAGCCACTTCTTACCCACCTTTGTAAAAAGTATCAAGCGGAAAACTTCGCCCTTCGGCAGGAAAGGGTGAGGCTAAGTCTAGAGCAGAGCAGCGACACTGTACTTCAGAGCGCATTCTATAATGACTAGACTCATGGTCATTACGTAGGCAATGTGTTAGTGTTTACGCCAATCGGTTTGATTATAATGTGCGCCATTAACCCGCTTGGCGCTATGCACGATTCGCAGATCGCGGAGTGAGGCGGAGTATACGCAAAACTCGAGCGCACCTACGAAGAAGTAGGTGCTCGCTGTATTGTTGAGTCGGCGTGATTACGAGGGGAGTGCCCGTTCCTCATCAAGTCTTCGCAAGATCTGCTACCGATATACCGCACCAGAGGAACTCGCAGCTCTGCGCCAGGCAATTTCTGTGCGACAAGCTGCTGAGTTGGAGATGCAAACATTCCAACGCTCCTTTCCTCGATTGGAGGACACCTAAGCTACGAGCAAAGAGGCGAGCGAAAGTTTATTCTTCTCTCGACGATATTGCTGTTCAACTTGCGCATACGACGTGTCGGGATTAATCAAATATTGTCTTCGTTCATGCCACATCTCAAAGCAGAGACGAGCGATCTTTTACACCAGGTCTAATACAAACGCATTCATGTCATTGAAAAGTTAGGAGCTTCTGTTGTTTCATTTACAGTACTGTTAATGCTGCTTCTACCTTAGTTTTGGTTTCATCGTATCGTGGTGTACTCTTTGAGTGCAAAAGGAGAATTGAGCTCATTATATCCCAGTGTCGCTTGCGCTCTTCAGCTCGATCAATCTGCCGATGTTCACGTTCCGTGTCTTGCCGCTCACGATCTTTGCGTCTCTACTCTGCTCTCTATTTTCGGTCCTCCTTTCACTTTTCTCGGTCTTCCTTTCGTTCCAGCTCCCAATGCGTGAAAGTTGCTGGCTGGTCACACTCGTGCTGCAAGTAAGCTTGCTCTATTCGTGCTTGTTCCTGCTGCATCGACAGTTTAAGTGCTGTGAGGAACTCGTCGTCGTTGCTATTATCAGCTGGCTTTACTGGCGCTGCGTGCTTGTTGACGAGGGGTCGAGGGCTGTTCTCGGGCGACAGTGGGGTAGCTGAAGGCGAGAAGAGCGAGTCGAGAGTTTCCTCGTTTGGCGGGAAAGCAGCTGAACATCCAAGCAGATTTTGATGCACCATCCTCACCGTCACTGATCTCGGTGCGCTGCGTCATATCGAACCGAATGAGTTTGGCGAGTTTTACCGCCCTGGGATGAAGGGCCTCCTGTTAAAACTCTTTGACGAAATAGTTGAGCGAATTTGCGTTTAAGTGAGTTACCCGTACGATCATCACCTATTTACTACTACCTCTGGTCCACATTAATGTGGCCACAAAACAAACTCACCAACGGTTTTCCTGTTTCTGCGAGCGAGAATCCAATTTTTGGGGAACGAAAGCACCAGAGATGCGTCTTTTCGTTCGCATTGATACCGCAATTTGTTCTGTTGTGCTTCCTGAGCTATAGATGGAGCAAGACAGCAAAAAACAAGAACCGTTTTCATTCTGCTGGATGAAAGCCTTCCGGGCGCTCAATTTGCGAAAGGAGTACAGTCACACCTCTATATAATAACCTCCATGTTGGGACTTTTTTTGTATAAGGATGCAAGTTCAGAGGTCCCAAAAAATAGTATGAGTTTTTGTATGGTGGTTTCCTATAAGGGTATAAGGTATAAGACCAAAAAGACCGTGGGACCATTCGCTCACAGC
>JAADXK010000047.1:0-56917 GCA_023337805.1 Globisporangium barbulae | reverse complement strand
CGAAGCGTTTGCTTCTGGCCGTGCGTCAGGCGGACGTAGGGAGTGTGCGCGGGCATCGTGCTTGGGTGTCGACTGGGGTCTTTTTTCTTTTGAGCTCCATTAATCGCCAGCCAAAATGCCCGCCAAATTATGAACAGTGTTTGTAGCGAGGAAGCAATCTGCTTTGAGGGGGTATTGATTTTCGACAGTGTTTCAATTTGGAAGTTTTGTCTGTAGAACTAAAAGCACTCTTCTGGTATCACCAAGGCAGGGTTTTCTTTCGCATTTGCTTGTTTCTGTCAGATGAACATTTTGCTGACGTTTCAAAACGCTAGAAAGAACAGCATAACGTAAATTGCCTCAGTCATGCATTCATAGACGCTCAATGTCACTTCATGCCTCACCTCGTGAGTCGCGTCTGAGTACACAGCTAAATACGCTGTAAAATCATTCCACGAGTTGGATTCGGTCGGTCGCATCGGCGGTGCGGTTACGAGCATGGGTTGCTGGAGCGGTTGCTTCATTTGCATTTGATTCGTGATTAATAGAATGCGCTGTGAGTAAAGGATCCGTTTTCATGTCAGCGTGCAGCGGCTGACCAACAGTCTCATAGTCGAGGACGAGCTTGCCCTGAAGCAAAATACCAAGAAGTTGTCCATTTGCCAAATTAAGTTCTGGCAGCTATTTAGCAGAGTGGGTAAGGTATAATTATGGAATAGAGTAGCAGTGGAGTGCCAGCAGAATCCAGTCAGTCCGAACACAGTCGCTTGCTGTGTAGGGTATGAGCTCCTCGTCTGCCGAGGCGGACCAGAAGGAGCTTTGCGCTTCAGTTTTACTGCTTATACCCAATAATTATAGATTATAGCATGTAAATTGAGCTCGACAAGCAAATCATGTGGTTTTGAAAATTTCGAAATGTTGTTGTACCGTCGAAAAACGATTAATTTTGATCTTGCTCCAATTGGATAGAAAATACATTTGTTCAGGAAAGTTTCCTTAGTCAAAAGATGTAGCGTATCCTCTTGCGGAGGAAAAAGGAGAATGTGCGCGCCTTGCTTTGTTGGGAAACGCCGTCAATACTACCTTGAATGTACCCAAACAGGCGAGGAAATTCCTAAGACAA
This sequence comes from Globisporangium barbulae, assembly GCA_023337805.1. NCBI lineage: Eukaryota > Oomycota > Peronosporomycetes > Pythiales > Pythiaceae > Globisporangium > Globisporangium barbulae. Next base: position 55,815 of record JAADXK010000047.1, on the reverse strand, counting down.
AATGCTGCTTCCTCTGTGTTCTGTTAAATTTTCGTTTTTGCATAGTTAGAAGTGTCCAGTCGAATAGGTAGAGAACTACGAATTCAAACATCGGGCAGCATTCCCATCAAAGTCTGCATGATTGGCATTGTCGTCATTGGCCAGCGCTTAGAGAGTGTACCCTCAAGCACGAAGCTTAGCGTAGTGAATTGTAGCACACACACAGGTATACGCCGCCAGGAACCCGCAACCCGTCCAGCGCCGCAACCATGTTCGAATCAAGTAGACGAACAAATTCTTCTTTGCGACCTTCCCCACGACCTACCACCCAAAGCTTTAACGAACTTGATTTTGAACTCAGAAAAATTCGCGAACTACATCCCAGCTGTAATCAGCAGTCAAGAGTATCACACCACAAAGAAAGTAACGCCGAAGGAAGCAGTTGAAACAATTGTAAGTGTACCTCTCTGGCTACTCAGCGACGACACTGTATGCGTAACTGCTTAGGACGACTGAGCGCTGGCAGCTGCGGGTTCCTCCTGTGATGTCAACTGTGCGAGCTTCAGCAGTGCGGTGATCCTCGCTTCTTGTAAGGATTCATGACTACAGGACCTTCACTCTTGGAGTACGGGCCGTCATCATTTATGCTCTCTCCCTTTTACATACATTCTAGGATAGCAAAAGAAAACAAGTAGCGTAAACCACACGCACGCAAGGCACGTGCGACAAGTTGAAGATTCATATTAGATAGAAAAGAAATTAGAAAGAATCCAGTGGGGTAAAGGCACGGCAGCATCTGTGTCCTACGACATAGACACGCGCCTGTGTCCTACGGCCATGTCCTACCCACAGGGCGCCCCTCTTGGACAAGAAACAACGAGTAGGAAGGCAGGCAGAAACAGACAGACTCACACACTCACTTCTCATTTTACCTCAATACCAACAACCGCCTTCCACTCAAGCTCCTCGTCTCGCCTCTTCGCTCACGACCGTGGTCCTCGCCATCCAACGCTTCCTCGCTCTACGCCAGACCAGCGCTCATCTCGCTCGGTCCTTCGGCTGCGCTGTGCCAGGTCGTTATAGCATCTCGCTACGTGTAAAATTTGAAGGTTGCAGAATGTTTTGGTCAGGGGCCATCAGGGGTACCTTGCGCTACAGCACAAGCACTAGGAATCTCGATGGGGCTATGGTTTCGCAACAGCCACTCAGAACACAACTGGTACAACTACCATCACTCTCACGTGACTCTACCCACAACAATTACTCAGGAGCTCTCAGGTGCGCCCTTTACGATCGACTTCCCTGTTGCTGCAGTAATAATGTCCGTTTGTCAAACACAACAACCCATCGTGTGCGTATCCGTCTCGCCGAACCAGATGGGGGTACGCTCGTGCAAGTGATGATCAGCCACTACAGAGGACTTCCAGCCCCAACGTCCAATCCTCAGCCGTGCTCCGTGTGTACGCCGACCCGTCGTCCTAAAGCTGTGCACTTCTGCGACGGGCTCAGCCGTGGTGGTGCGCGAAGAGCGGAGGAGAGCTTCGAACGTGTCCCACGCGGCAGTGCGCGATCGTCTTGAGAACACTCGAGTTTTTGAAAGAGAATCTTTTACTGATCTTATACTCAGGCGACCGCAGGAAGGTCGTTGCTAACTACTCTCTCACTTACTCATTATGGACCTAAAATATAGAACTGCACGCACTCACGTGTGTCTTCGTTTTCTTGGATGTAGGGTGCGGCGCAGCTGCGCGCTGGCTTCACTCTCCGCCGCGCGCCTTTGGAGTGGTGTTCAGGGATGGTGCTTGGCGCGCACCACTCGAACGCCCGTCTGCTGACTCAAGCGGTCATGCCGGTCGATGTCCACACGCCTGGCGGACCATTACCCTGCAAAGGCTTGCACTGGCAGCCAATGATTGTATATAGATTCAGCAAGCTTAGTTTTGAGTACTGTGTAACACCACTAAAGTACGTCGCTGTGCTTATCTGCTCAAATAAGTGCGAAATGGGTTTGTACTAATTTGACTAGGTACGATTTTTGTGCCCTTTGTTTCTGCTTTCAACATGTAACATTCATGATCAAAATGTTACATGTTGAAAGCGCGTAGTGAGCGCAAGTTGTTTAGAAACCATCCAATTTGGATTATCCATTCTTCACAATCACCGGACGAGAATCATTCACGATCATCATTTCCAGAATGATGGTGCAATTTCCTGAGTTTGCTGACGGTGCTGTGAACTCACCTTGCGCACTGAGCAGTCCACGATGCCGCCCACAATATACACGAGCGCTGGATCCACGACTGTTAGCAAGTTCTCCGAGTCGGGTAACAAGTACACGATCTCTGCTGGCTCAAAGAGCTCCAGCACGGGCTCTTCGTGGCACGTGATCTTGATGCACGATCGGTAGTCAAAGTGTCACAGTGAGCACCACACACAAATGCTAATAAAAGCCGTACGTACGTATTACTCAACGCGCTGCATCTTGATGCGCTCCATCTGATCGCACCTCTGTTCGTTCGTCATCTCGTGTTGCTGCTCCGTGCGCACCTTGGTGCGCTTGTGCTTCTTAGCTGCGAGCTGCTGGTCCTTCTTGGCGCGCCGGCTCGAGCGCATGGCGACTTTGCGCTGTTCTTTCGTGGGCTTTAGCGGCTTCTGTGGGATGCAAAGAGGTTTATCGTGACTGCGCTGGCTTGAGCTATCTGATGCTTGTGATTGATAGTGCTGGTACACACCAGCGGCTCCGAGCAGGACGCTGAATGCGACGACACCGGCGAGCGCTGACGGCCATTTCATGCTCATATGAATGCTCGTCTGGCGTCTCGAACGCAAGCGAGGCGCTCAAGACTCTTCTCGAACAAAGGCATTTGAGATCATGCGCCCATGGCAAACGCGAGGCAGCTGACAGTTGATGTACATGGCTTAGAATTTTTTTGATTCTAAATCATAGATGGGGACTTACTGCCCATGCGTGCTGACGCAGCTCTATTCTTCTAATGGGGCTCGGTGCTTTGACCGCTAATATCTTAAAACAAACACTACAACAATAACAAAACTACGACCGCTCTGTATCTGCCCTCCAGCCGTTCACAGGCGAAAGTCGACCGAGGCCGCGCACTCGTCCACCGACTGCTGCTGTTGTTGCAGCGCAGCGCTCTTCCCGACGGTCGCCAGCGCAAAGTGCGGTGAGGACGAGTAGAGCGCGAACATGCTTGCGTGGTCGACCAGCGGCTGCTTGGGTTCGTACGACGCTGCGGACGTGGACGACGACGCCATGGCGGCGAAATCGCTGTAGTAAGTCGCCTCGTACTCGGAGCGCGGCGATGATGTGAAGATCGCCACGTGCTCGAGCACGGGCTCAATATCCGAAAGCAGGTGGTCGAGGTACGCGTCGTTGTCGCACGCCACGTCGTCGGGCGAGTGAGAGGACGACGACGACAGATCAAAGAACGACTTGGCCGGCGCGTGCCCATTATTCTGGTGCTGGTGGCAGTATTCGAACGGCTGCTGTTGTTGCTCGTGCTTCATGTCGACGGCTGCGCTCTTGCGCTCGTTTTCGTCCATGGCACACAGCGCGTCGTCGTCGTCGTCTTCTTCGTCGTACTCGTTCAGGTCGGAGCGCGGGCTGTTGGCGCCCGAGGAGGACGAGTTGGAGGCGGCGTCGTTGCGCACGCGACGTTTCCAGCGATTGAGCTTCTGACGCAGCTTCTGCGCGTGCGTCATCGCCTGGCGCGTCGACTTGGAGCCGACGTAGGCGGCGATGGCGGTCCAGGGACCCTGCGGGAAGCGGTGGATCGCCTCCCAGAAGCGGCGCTGCTCGGCCGCGGACCACGCGTGCTCACCCGGCTTGGTGACCGTGAACTGCGTCGGCACGAGCTTGGCCTGGTGGAGCTCGACCATGACCTTGGGAGAGATCATCCTTCCTTGCTGGTGGCGGCTGGTAGTGGCTGCGTAGGTGGGTGGCAGAGCAGGAATTGACAAGTGAGTGCTGCTGCTTGAGGCGGACAGGTCGCATATCTTCCCGTGCGTGTAAGCGTCCAGCCATTCATGCGTCCAGCGGGGGCCACTGCCAAGAGACAGACAGGAGGAATATTGGTTTTGGCCCCTCACGCTTCTTGGCGCTTTTCTCAGGTGGGAAGCATCGCAGACGAGGGAAAGAGCTCTTCGAAAAGGGGGAAGAATATCCATTGGCGGTACAGCGTACCTCTAATGTACCATCTGAACTGGTACAATACAACAGATGTACCGCTTGAAGAGGTACAGATGGTGACAATGTGACAACTTGACATGTATGCTTAGTGGGCGTTTGACTCACGCCACGAGCTCCACATCTGACTTTATTCTTTTGGCAGCCGCCAGGGGCGCGTTTTATAGCTTGGATTGCACACAAAAAGAAGAATCAATCAATTAAGAGCGGACGCTGGCTTTGTGCTTTCCGTTCCGAGGGTCCAGCTCGCCAGAGAGCTACTCTCTCGCTCTCTTGTAGGATGAAGCCGACTGCTGAACTGCCAGCTGCCGCCGTATTGCGCATCAAGATTTACAGGCGGTTCGCTTGCCACGCAACATTATATGAGATCGAATGGATACAGTACACGACGGACGCACGAATAAACAATTGAGTGGCTTGCAACGTGGCAACGTGGCACATCGACTTGACTGGCAACTGGCCACCACTTTCGACTAAGCCTGCGGTTTAACTGGTCTCAGCAGCAATAGCAATAACAACGCAATTTCATGCAGACAACAAGCAGCAACGTGAGCAGGAGCACTTGACTGACGAGCTCTATCCAGCGCGCTGCACACATCACCTTCTTCTGCCTTCATCACCCACCAAAGCCACTTGATCGATTTCCAACGCGAACTGAGCGCATCACAAGGCGCCATATTCACAACGCGTTATGCCCATCGATTCAATCCGGGAGCTTACCACTTCGTCATGCAGCAACAGTGTATCACGACCCTAACGCCATCGCATGGAAGTCCTTTCACGCACTTACATTGTTGGTGCATGTACGGTTCGTTTCCTTGAAAAGACAGACGGCATTATTGTCAACCAGTCAACAGACAGCAGCTGTCCAAGCGCCACAAATTGACATGTGCGACAAGGCGCAGGACATGTCTCCCCACCCGGCTCTCGAGAATTACCGCTGGTTTAACGGTTTTTTATCTCAACCAATCAGAGACGCGGATCCAATTTGATTAATTACAAAAAAGAGACGAAATTTTAAATGTGAAATTTACAAAACTCTCAAGGTCGCTTTAACGACTAGTGGAATTTCGATCTGAAAGTTTTCAATTGTTTTTTCATTTAACATAATCAATAAAAAGAATTCATTGGATAAAAATCAGCGTCCAAATGTTCTTTATACTTCGGCAAAAGTGTGAATCGTTAACCTTGCGTTTGCATAAGTTAGAAGAAGAGCAGGAGCAAGACGCTCAGCCTGCAGCTCTCCATCGAGAACTCGAGCAGGTGATCCGCGAGCGGATGCTACATACAATGACCACAAGAGAGAGAGCTACTGCAGGAGTAGCTCAAGCAGCGACGCCACCAGCTACTGGTGCTGCTTGACGAACAACCGAGTGATAGAAGGTGCGGAGCAGGTTAGACTGCGGGTCAAACTGGTGCACTATTTAGAGCTGGCACCCGCGCAGGGAGAGCAGCCGCGGCATGATCAACAGAGTGAGCCCTCCGACAACGACCAATTCAAGCACCACCGAGTTTAATGACTGCGAGCATGAGGAGAACGAGCAGCAGCAACAACAAAATTGAGATGACGACAGCAATGACGAGGACGAGAAGCCAAATGCAGAACACGAGCCTGACCCTGACCCTGCCACACAGATGCTGCATACTTTGATGGCGTACCCTCTCGTCGTGCCGTCCCAGCAACAACAAATAACAAGCACTCAAGAGTACAAGCAGACTTTGAATATCCCGCGTCGCCCAGTCAGCTCAAGTGCCGAATAGAATCTAAGGTGCCCACACCTCAACACGTGCCGTTATCGCCACGACGGAAAGGACCCCTTCCTCGAATTGATAGCGTGACTGGAGAGCTGATACGCATCTCGATGTTTGCATGCATTTAATTACTCATCCCGTGGTAAGTTGTCTGAGCGCACAACATCTAGAGCTGTCTTTCACGTTTGACCTTCTTTGTGTGTTTTACTAGATTGCCGATGCAATCATTGCTGCTAATTCTCGGCTTGGCGGCAAGGTTCGAGTCCTGACAGACCGCCGACAAGCGCAAAGAGACTAAAAGTGGTGGCGCAACCAGATCTGGCGGCTCGTGGGCGCTGGAATTGAAGTGTGAGTTGCACCAACAAAAATGCACAAAAATTCTTCGTCATTGACGAGAAGATCGCACTCACGGCTATATATTACACAGTCGCTGTGGTGAGCGGGCAGCTTCTAATGAGTTTGTCAACTTTCTCGTTGCTGACAGGCTCGCTGAACTGGAGCACGGCTGGCGTGGAGGAGAATGACGATGAAGTCCACGTCTTCGGAGGGCCATACGCGGACTACGCCACGAAGCAGTTCTTCATCATGTGGCTTGAGTCTAGGGATCTTCCCGAGCGATTGCCTCCGGAACCAGTTGGATGCTGCTCTTGTGGTCACCAGTCGATCTCTGCAGCTCAAGCCATCGTAAGCGTCCCGTCGTTCGATCAAAACGACAGCGAACGCCTCCTCTAGCAGCACAAGACATCTCTCTTCCTGCAGCACAAGGCCAATCAGTTGTTCGCCAGTCGTCACCCACCGCACCACATTTGGCTGTGAACTTGACTCTGCAGCCAAGTCGATTCCAATTGGCATCTGTCGGTCCCAGCACTCAGCAACAAATACCTCCGACACGTCCAGGTACTCCACGTGTACTTCGCCGCCTGCTTCCACCTTTTCCATACGGTGGGTGATTTAAAGAGCTGAAGGTCGCAAAGCCCAGTCTCTGACTACGTGAGCCCGAGTCAAGTGACACACCCAGGGCATGCAAGGACCGGACGAGGCGCATGCTGGTACTTGCGCATAGCCCTTCGCGTGGGGATATGCGCATCCCAGGACGCACGGTCCCATTCGACAATTCGCCTGCTGCCCCATACGCCAACTGGTCTACCAGCACAAGCCACAGAGTGAGAGAGCATGGTGATGGTGAGAAGAGCCATTCGCAACGGTGACACCACGCGCTGCCAGCTGATCCGCACCCCACTGACGCGCCTGCAGCCAGTGCCCACTGTTCTATCAGCAGTAGCAGCGTATGCGATCGCCTCCCCCACGATTGGCAGAGCGTGGACGCCCGAGGAGCACGAACGCTCCCTAGAAGGCCTCGAGGTCTTCCTCACGGACCTGTAGCGGCGCGTGGCCGAGTACGTCAGCACGAGGAACGCGCGCCAGGTCATGACCTACGCGCAAAAGTACCACCAGAAGATCACGCGCCGCGCTCGCCATCTCGAATGCTGGTCCAGTAGTAGCTTTTGCAGCAGCGTGGTGGCGAGTTGATTGGCAGTAGCCAAGAGGTGAACGTGGCGCCCCCGAGTGAGCGGGGTGCGTCTCCATAACCCGAGCCGATCAAAAGCTCTTCCACGTGGGACGCCGCATTCGACGACCTGGTCCTGGACTGGAACATCAATAGCTCGCACATGATCGACAGCGATTGACTGCTAGACCACGACCGTGACGTCGTCATCAGGGACGTCAGCCCGCTCTTCCAGGAGCTCATGTAGGACGCAAACAACTTGTCGGACGAGCTGCTGCTGAGCAAGCCCGCTGTACTACTGGGGAAAGGCGAGTCGTTTGTGTTCGTGGCGCCCTCCGAGACTCCACTGTCACGAAACGTCGGGCTGATCTCGCGTCGCCGCCATGACGACCAGCGCTTTGTGGTGTCGACTGATGAGCTGCTCGTGAATGAGAGCCTCGGCGACTCCCAGATCTGGTTTGGCGAGTAGGAAGGAACTGATGCGTGCGGCTCGCTTTTTTCTCCTCTCTTCCGCATTCTGCTCTTTCTTGTACTTGCACATATTTGTATGTTGCAGTATCAATCAACTTCCATGTCGAGCCTCAAGAGCTCACAAGTTGTTGAAAAGCTCCAAGTTCCTTCACGACGGCTCGCCATCTCCAGCTCCTAACTAATACCACCCACGTTCCCTAGTTTCTTTTCCTTCACAGCATACCGAAACAGTAGTGACGATGGTGTTAATTAACTCGTACTCTGCATGAACTCGTTGGCTTCTTTCTGTAAACCACATCCGAGTACTCTGAAACGAATTCCATTCAGCGATCTGACCAAAAAGATCGCTCAAAATATATTTGCCGAACCATGTACTGCGAGAACTTTGATGTTAATAGAGAATACGACAATGTCACCATGGACGGAAGGACGCGATGGAGGACTCAGATTCGTTCGCCTCACCAGTGAGGTCGAGCTCCGAGAGGAACGTCGCGAGTTCCACGTCCGAGACGGAGCCGGCGTCGAATTCGAGATCGAACTCCAGGTTGTCGCTTCCCGGCTCCGAGGCGCTCGCTCCTAGCTGCTGCTGCTGATGGTGACCATTCATTTCCGAGAACCTTGGGTCCACAAGGTCCTGTACGGCAATTCTGAGTCCGCGCTGCCGCCTCGCAATCTTTTGGCGGTACTTCTGTGCGTGCGTGATGGTCTGTCGAGTGGTCTTGGAGCCGACGTAGGCCGCAATCACACGCCACGGACCCGAGGGGAAGAGCTCAAACCCTTCGAGAAACCGCTCGTGCTCTCTTGGCGTCCAGATCGCGCCCTTGGTCGTGCGCCGTCTCGACCCCGAGTCGCTCAGATCTTCTGAGGCGGCAGCTGATAACCTTGTGAGCGGGATGCGGATCAACTCACTGTGCGTGGCGTTCGCGTCGGAGCCTCGCTGGAAGAGCTCGCTCTGGACGTGCGGAGAGATCGGCATTTTTGTTGTTGGGCTATAGATGAGGATCGAAGGGAAGGAAGGAACTTGTGGCTGAGAGGCACCGAGTAACCTCGGGCGGGGGAATTGAGGAATGACTGAGGATGTGGCGACCACAGTAATTTCTCAGAGGAGAAAAGCGTTGAGTGGCTGGAGTTATGTTCCGGGTTCAGATTCAGCTTTCAGATAGCCAGGAGCTCACCTAGCTGGAGGGCAACCTCCAGCTAGGTGAACTGTCTGACAAAGCTAGGAATTCTGTGAAGAGAGATAGATAGAGAGAAAAACAACGGAGTCTGCACCACCTCACCTTGACCCTACTGGTCAGGCGCTTCTTCCCGAATGCTGCACTGAGTGATGATCTCGTGTTTGCAGCTGAATGAAAGTGAATCCATGAGACGGCTTCCACCTTCTTGTGGCGAGCGAGCGAGACTGAAAAATTGATGAGGCATCCTTTTCTGTGCAAGATGGAGTTGCTGGCTGATTGCAGATCACTAGAGTGTCATTACGAGGTTGCGTCGAGTCTTTAGTTGACACGCTCGACTTACAAGTTCGAGACATTATACACCCACGCTGGCGATATTAGTCATTCACCCATGCGAAATGCAAAAATGCACCCGAGTACACTTTAGAGTTCTACAATCTTAATACATACCGTAAATCGTGACACAGGTCACGTCAAATGGGTACATTTCAGTCTCAGCCACACGTTTTCCCGCGAACGGAGCTCTTCGTAAGCGCAGGGGATGGTGCCACACGAAAAAGACGTGGGTCTCCTGCTCCCCAAAGCGCCGTTGCCAGTGCAATGTGAACTGGCGGACGGGCGCTGGGCGTGCAATCGTGATCTGAACACTGGCTCCAGTTGGACGAACGCCTGAAACCCTCAGACTCGGAGGAAGAGCTTGTGCTGGTGCAACCACACGGCCACTGCAACCCAACTACGCACCAGTCCGCCAGGAATAAAGCAGCCATGTGCAGCACAAGACAAAGCAAAACGAGTGGATGTTAGCGCATGATGACTCGAGCAAATGCACATAAGAGGGGTCAAAGTGCGTGAAGTCATTTTGATCGTTGAGCTCGAGCAGCTCATTTGAAGACATACAATCGACAAAGACGCACCTGAGCACGCCGACGATGTTGAAGAGAACCAGTGCTGTGTGGCTCAGAGCCACGTCCGCGTGGATGGGGCGTGGCGCGAACGGCGCAAAGCTCTGGCAGATCTCGTGCTACAATCACGTTGCCAACGTAATCACACTTACACATCAGCAGCAGCAGCAACCTAAACAGCGTTGGTACATAAATGACTGACTCACCATGACGTAGATCAAGATCGGGTTCTTGCCGACGCACACAAGCGGCCAGCCATACGGTCGCCAAGACGATCGCTCCGGTGTATCCACCACAACGAGCAGCAGCGCGTGTAGCAGACAGGCGAGTCCAGTGCTCACGAGCACGTACGAGATGGACCACAAGTTCTTGTTCAGCGGAATCCAGGGTTTGTGCACCACAAGAAGACCCCCAGCAGCCACGCTCGCCACAAGAAGCGTTGCGCCAAGCGCCACAAGAGCCCGCACTTTGTGATTTGAACCCGCCGATTTGCTCACCACGAACGTGGCGGCAATGTACCCCAAGTAGGCCGTCGTCGCGACCATGAGCCAGTTCAGCGCGCCTTCTGGGTCAAACGCGCCGGTCTGGTACACTTTCTGGCACGTTGGCGACTGGAGCAGATGATTGCGGCCGAAAATTTGTAAGTCAGCGTACAAATGCGCTCCACCGGTGCAGTTTCGATACTTGCCACCGTCCGCAGAGCCACCGGGACCCAGGTACCCCGTGGGACACCCTGGGACGTGGAGTACGAAGGTGACTGCGAGATTCACGGTCACCAGCAACAGAACGCCCAGGAGCAGATGCGAGCGAATGTGACGACTAGGTTGCTTCGTAACTGGTGACGACACAAAGCTTGCCATCGCGACAACAAAGTACGCAACGCCCAGAGCCTGAAGAACGCCTTTGAGAAACCACATCCATAGAGAGACAGGTGATTGTTGACAACCAACCATTCGTGAAATCGAAAATTGACGTGAGACCTCACCTGGAATACGCCAGTGGCTCCAATCGGGACTGTTGTTCAGAAATAGTCCGAGCGCAAAGAGCTTGAGCGAGCGCGTGACGATAAAAAGGCACTTTTGGAGCACCAAGGGTCTGGAAGCTGACAGGAAGATGCTGAAGCCCATGATCCACGCGAACCTGAGCACGGTCAGACACGGGGTTGGCTGGATACGCCCTAACCTTCACTTGCCAGTACAAAAGTAAAAGCTCAGAGACCATCATACCAGGGAAAGACGAGATCTGCGATCGTGAGACCGTCCCACACGCTGTGGTTGAAGAGCTGGAAGCCTCCGCCTGCATAGTCAAATCAGTCACACAAGCCATTCAGTCTCTAGAAACACACTGCACACATTGGACGAGCAGAACGTACCTCCGTAGTTGACAAATATCATGAGGCAGATCGTGAGTCCGCGAAAGACGTCCAGGCTCTCGAGTCGAACTGGTGGAGGCTGCTGTTGCTGATTGCGTTCAGCAGCTGACGACCTCGGCAGCAGGGGCTCCATATGCGCTGACGTATTCTCAGTCGAGAGAAAGCTGTTTACAGTTGGCCTCATACTTGCGATCGTGTACAGGAGCACCAGTGCCGCTGCTACGAGAGAGACTAAGAGTACCGCCTCAGACGGCGCTTCTGCCTGATCAAGTCGCTCTTGTCCGCTTACAGCACTAAATTGCACTTGCACATTGTGTGACTCGTCATCCCCGAGCAAGATTTGCAGCTCGTACGTGCTGTTTGACTCGAGATCGACACCACTACGTGACCACAGCACATCACGCGTAGTGTTCACGTCGTTACTCAACATGATATTCATGGTCGAAAGCACACGCGATGCCGTTGCGCCAGCTGACAGCGTGAACTCGTACGTCCAACCAGGCAGCATCGGATCGCAGCCGCCAGCACGCACATGACCGCACCCTGCATTACCAACCCCATTCTTCTGCCTCACAAACTGCGAGCTTCGCGTGAGAAAGCAGCACTCGGGGGTCAGCTTCTCGTACGCACACTGCCATCAGAGAACGTCGCAGTTGCGTCATGCAGGCGGTTAAGTTCGTTGCTCTACAGTAACGCCAAGCATGTGAGCGCGGCCAAGAACCCACCTGCTCGTGCTCTGCGCAGTCGTCGCGCCTCCAGCGCAGTGCAACGCCTCGCTGCCGCTGCAGCGTCTCGCCATCCACTGCTTGTGAGCTCTTCGCCATCAAACTTTTTGACATCGTTGTAAGAAGAGATCCGCGATCTGGGTCGTGATATCTGATTCTGTCTGACTATGATACTGTTTTAGCCAATCAAAACGCGTTTGATAAGTTTACTTCGATGTGGGTGTTTGAGGCATTTTATCTGGGCTGAATGAGGAATTGGTTGAACCGCATGAAGAACATGCGCACACTGCTTCACTCTGCTGATAGGCTTAGATTCATTCATTTGCATTTGATTATTAATTACTTGGTTCATTCGCAACGCAGAAAGGAGAGATACCTGGACACACATACAACTAACTACTGCAGACCATCGCTCTTGCCATTCATAAAAATTGCGGCTTTGATGGTATTCCCTCGAGAGCGAGCGTGGCCTTAATCCCAGAGCACGTCTGCGAGCTCGTCGACAATGGACTGCGGGAGCGCATACCGCACGCCATCGTCCTCAAACGATATTGGGGCAGCAGCCACCGCCATTGCTTGCCGGTGGCGTAAGTTGTACGGTGCGCTGCTGGACTCCGTTGTATGCCTTTCCGACGAGACAAAAGACGCAGGCAGCGATGAAGTGGTCGCCATCGTCGTCGTCATGGTCGCGATCATGCGGTCGAACGCAGCCGAGGCTGTCGCTTCGGGACTCGTCGAGAACGATGAAATGCCGCTCGCGGCGAACGGCAGCGACGCCATCAAGAGCTCTGAGTAGTTGATGTCGGGCGATAGCCCTGCCGTGGTGATCGGAGCCAAACCGAAGCCGGTGCTCGTGACCATGGCGCTTGCGCGCGTCTTGTACTGCGGGAGCACCGTGACGTTATTGACAACGATATCGTCGTCGTGGAGGTGGTGGGGGTGATGATGAGAGCTTGTGGTCGTCGTCAGCGTGGGCATCGCCATGGACATGGACACCGGCGTCATGAGCGGCGACGTGTTGCGCATCATGATCGCGGGCATCGCGCTCGAGGTCATCATGTCCGACGAGAGCGCGATCGACGCCCTGACGTCGTCGTCGAGCAGCTCACCGGAGCCTTCAGCGAGCGCGAGCGCAGCTGCGGGTGTGCGGCGCAAGCGCTTACGCCAGCGGTTTAGCTTTTGGCGCAGCTTCTGGCCGTGGGTCATGGCTTGGCGGGTCGACTTGGTGCCGATGTACTCAGCGATCGTGGTCCAGGGCCCCTGCGGAAATTTGGCGAGCGCAGTCCAGAAGAGCTGCTGCTCCTGCTGCGTCCAGCCCTTCTCGGTCTTGGGCGACGCCGGCAGGTAGTGCAGCACCTGACGTACTGTGATGAGCTCCTGGATCACCTGTGGCGAGATCATGGTCTGTGTGTATGTGTGTAACAGTGGTAATCCGTAAGTGAGCTCCTCGTGGCGACTCGCAGTGTGGAGCCATACTGACTGCCTGTGTGCTCCTCTCAGTGACGGCTGCTGAGCATTTCAAGTCGGCAGGAAGATTGTTCAGAGATGACGCACAAACAATGAGACGCCCATCAGCGCCAGAAACTGCAATTTTTCATTCGATCTTAGGGCGCTTTTGGTCCGACACACGATACTAAAAATAGAAAAATCCACATAACACTTGAGAAATGTATGGTGCGCAATTTTTTGAAGAGCTTCTGCTTGCTCCCGCTCAAGTATCGAAATCTGTGGCGCAGCGCTGGTTGCGTATTGTAATGCCAGAAAACTGACGACCACAGAGGAGCCATGTGCACTTTAACGGGACTGAGCTGCTGACCACAGACGTGGCTACAAATCCGAATGATGGTCCAGCATGCCACATGAGTGATCGGCCTCCGGCGGATACTGCTTTGAAATGCCTGCTTCGCTACCAGCCATGGCTTGCAAAAGCGATTGCGTGTATGAACTGCCAATCTTCTGAGCACTTTAACACAGCAGTGAAGAGTTTTCAGTGGGCAACAACAACGCTGCAACAGCAAAAAAGAAATGAGCCGTTCGTTGACATTTTTCGAGGCAGGCAGGACAAGTAGACAGAGGGAAAGCCCTCGAACCAGAACAGTCAGCACGCAGGATACTGTAGTTTCGAAGCGGCATTCGATCACGCGCCGGGCGAAATTGGTGCGCAATGCTCGTTTTTCTGTTAATTCGCGGTTTTGTGCATGAATTCGTAAAAGTTCAGAATGCGTTCATCGGAAATGATCGAAAGAACCAGAAATGGCACACACCTCATCAAGATCCTTTAGCGTTCAGTTCAGTTGGACGAGCCAAAGTCTCCTCCACAACGACCAACAGCAAAAAAACTCAAGCAGTGGCAGCATGAACGTTTCGCAGTCAAAAATTGCACGTCAGCGAGTGCTGAAACGACAAAAGAGCCGGATGGGTGATTATTAGAGCTGCTCAGTTCAAAATCAATCTGCGGCTCAGATCGCTCGAGCGAGTACTGTTCAGGAAACCTGACAGTCCACGGCTTACGTGGCAGGTAGACGTTCGTAGCTGCCCTCTCCATCATCTGTTGTAACCGCATGTCACGCCTGACGTCGTGGCGCGGTTTCGCTTTGCTTGCGTTTGCGATATCTCTACGCCTCGTCTGCAACGACTCGCAGCGACGCGCACGACGTATCACTCTCGTCCTTGATCAGCACGCCAGCCGACGCGGCCACCTTGCGCGAGTAGCAGCCGCAGCCCGGGGTCTTGGACGCGTACGACGCCTGCGTGCTGCCATTCCCGCCCACGAGCGAGTCCACGAACGCCGTGCCGTTGAGTGCGATCGAGACGCTCTTGGGCTCGTAGTTGAAGCGGAAGCTCGTGGGGAACAAGAGCTCGAGCGGCGACGCCTTGATGCTCAGCGAGCGCGAGAACGTGTTCTGCAGGTCGGCGTCGAGCACGTACGAGCCGTCGGCGCGCGGCTTGTAGTACGAGCGGCCGTAGATCGGGTAGTCCTCGATCTGCGTGATCGTGCTCTGCACGATGCCGAAGAGTGAGCTCACGCTCTGCGTCGTCTTGACGCGCGTGTGTCCCTCGAAGATGCCCACGTCGCCGTTCTCCAGGTACTGCTGCCGGTTCGAGTAGTCCAGTTGCTGGTTGATCGTGTAAATCTTGGTGCCTTTCGAGGTCGTGACACTCGACTTGACGTAAAAGTTGCGGCTCGCCTGCAGCGTAAAGTTCGCGTTGAGGTTCTCGGCGAGCTGTTGGGTCTCGGTGGGCACGACGCGGCGCGCGATACGCTTCTCGAGCACCGTGGCCTTCGTGGCATGGCCGTGCTTGTCCGTGTACGCGAGCAGACTGCCGTCGATCGGCCAGAAGTCGATGCCGTAGTCCACGAAGAACGTCACGTTGTGCTGCTGGTTGTCGAGGAACTTGCCCAGGAACGGCGTGAGGTTGAGCACGTAGGTCGGCGCGTCGAAGGCCCCAATCGCGACGATCGGGCGCCACAGGTACGGGTTCAAGCCGCCCGTGAAGAGCAGCGGGAACGGCCACACGACGCCCACGAGCTCATCATCCACGAGCACCTGCACCTCGCGGAACGGTCCGCTGCCGCACCAGCCGAGCGGCTGCGCGTACGAGTCCGGTGGATTCGAATAGTAGAACTCGTCGCACTGGTGGTGTGAAAGGAAGAGCTCGAGGTAGAGCTCCTCCGTATTGAGCGGCAGCGTCACGAGCTTGTAGTTTTTGCCGACGCTGTTGGGCTCGACCGTGAACCAGCCGTAGCTCGTGTTGCTCTTGGACACGGGCACCACGAGGTCGGGCTTGGAGGCGCTCGCCTTCTTGACGATCGACAGCGGGCTCTTGGCCGTCGCGAGCGGCTTGTAGAACTCGGCCGAGAGCGTGATCGTAAAGCTGCTGTTGTAGCGGCCCTCGATGACGTTGTCGAGCGCGACCACGACGTCGCCGCCGCGCTTAACCACGTCGTAGTAGGTGGACACGTCCTTGGCGACCTCCCAAGTCACGCCAGCCTTGCGGTCGGGCTCCTCGGTGGACGTGCGCAGCAGCTCGACGCCGTTGATCCAGACGGCGGCGATGCGGTCGAACTGGATGCCCAGCGGACACGCCGCCGACCACTTGAGGTAGAGCACCGAGTACTCGTCACCGCACGCTGGGGCCGTGAAGGTCGTCGTCCACGGCGTGCCGTACGAGTAGCCGAACTCGTGCGAGCCGAAGGGCACGACGCACGGCTCGCCCTGCACGTTCTGGTACGGCGGCGGGCCGACCTCGAGCGTCGCCTTGAACGGGTCAGCGGACACCGTGGCCGCTGTCGAGAGCCGCAATGACTCGCTCGTGAGGTTGTTAAGAGGCTGGTCGCCAACGCTCGGGTCGCGCAGCTGGCCCTGCGACACCAGTAGCGTCACGGCCGCCTTGAGCGCGTTGCTAAAGTGCGTCGCCATCAATCACTTGTGCTCCGGGCGGCGAATGCGGGAATGCGGGAATGCGGAAATGCGAGGGAGGGAAGGTCCATGGACGAGTGCGCGCGCTCACTCTTTCTGTAGGCGTCTTTCGTCGTGCGCAGGAGGTGGTGAGCAACTCATGAACGAACGAACGCGAACGCACACATTGATGAGCGTGTTATCAGATCGGAGCGGCTCCCATCTCCCCACTCCAAAGGAGTCAGCACAGTTTCTTTGACCTCTTCATGCTATAGAACCTGTTCTTTGTGATA
This sequence comes from Globisporangium barbulae, assembly GCA_023337805.1. Taxonomy (NCBI): domain Eukaryota; phylum Oomycota; class Peronosporomycetes; order Pythiales; family Pythiaceae; genus Globisporangium; species Globisporangium barbulae. Next base: position 39,035 of record JAADXK010000047.1, on the reverse strand, counting down.
TCATCGTGTGCTTGTGGAGGTAATCCATCTCTATTTGCCTCTTTAACTTCATATACTCATATCACAAGATATCGATGCATTCTTTTCAGTAGATGAGCTTCTGTGCAGCTCGAGCGGACGCTGCAGATTGTCATCGCCTCCAGTGTGTCCTGTACAGGAAGAGCCACAGGTAATTAATCACAGCGTACTGCTGGTCCAATTGGAGCATCGACGCCTGACAATCGCGGACGTGACAGCGAAGCAACAGGTTTGAAGAAAACCTGGAGAAAGTCGAAAGGTCTGCGGTCCTGACTGAGACCCATGCTCTCACAGATTACATCCGAAGCATCGCAAAACAAATTGTAACATCTATAAACACTTGTTAGGAATGTCACTACACATCTGCTGCTTGCTCGCCTCCTTGAGGTTGTCTTTTTGTCTGTTGTCACGTCACGTCACGAATGGATGGGGCCATAATGAGTAGAGAAAAATGAGAGGTTATAGAGGATGCCCGCGGTCACCTAGAGCCACACTTCATCCGCGCGGTCCGTGATACTGGATCCAATAGTTGTCGTCGAGTCGCGAATCGACGACGCGCCGTCGCCGCCGTTCAGGTAGCGCCACGGGCCGATCATGTCCGAGCGGCTCACCGAGCTGTCGTGGAAGCTGTACTTGTACGCGTCGTCGGTGCTGTCGCGGCCGACGCTGCGGGGCGTGGCACTCATGACCGACTCGGACTCTTCTTCCTGCAGACGGTGGTCTTCGCTGAAGAAGAACACTTCCCAGCAGTCCTGGCAGTAGAGCTCGCGGCGACCGCCCTCTAGGGCCAGGTCCGCGAGTTCACCGGTCTTCCCGCACTGGAAGCACTGCTTACCGCGCGTCGATGGCTGTGGCGACGACGATGTTGCAGACTCTAGAGTGCGCGGTAGACTCGGCAAAGTGCCGACGCCGAGGGTCGAGTGGCGCTCGAACTGCGCCTCCATCTGGAGACTGTGCAGGATCTCTTGGATCTCGTCCAGCACGCTCTTCTTCTTCAGCAAAGTGTCCACGGACTTGTCCTTCACGATGTTGTGCAGATCCGGCAGGAAGCCGTACATCTCGGCGATGAGCGGGTGCATCAGCGAGCTCTTCTCCACGTGGGTCACGTCGTCGATCTCCTTCTGGATGATGGGGTCCACAGGCTTCTTGGTCTCTGACTCAGGCTTCACCACCATGTCGTTCGTGGTGAGATCGCTCAGCGTGATCATGTCCGATAACGTGGGCTTCTCCTCGTCCGCCTTGAACGAAATGCTGATGTCCGTGTTGTTCAGCGCGCGTCGGTCGAACGCGAACGCCTCCTGTTGGTTCTGGTTGCTATCAGTAGCCATCGCATCGTCGTCGGTCTGCTGCTGGCGGACTGGTGGGGTGACCAGTTGACTTCCAACGGTCAACAGGTCATCTTCGCTGTCCAGCGAGTGCACGTGCGTCGATGCGCTGTTCATACTCGACACGGTGTTCCTGTCAGCGATCTGGCCGTCGCCCTGCACAACAAAGTCCTTGAGCGAGATGAAATCTTCGGACGGCGACGGCGCATCTCGATCGATTGGCATCGGCTGTTTCGCCTGAGGAGGGAGTGGGGACGCAGCAGACATCATAGGTGGCGGCGGAGGCACGACGGCCACAATCTGCGGCGAGTGATTCTGCGCTGGCGCTTGAAACGGCGGGAGCATGGGCATCGCAGCAACATCCGAGCTCAGCGCGCGAGTGCGGTCAGCAAATTCGTCGGCAAACTTGTACGCCAAGAACTGGGACGAACCGTGGCGACCCAGCGTGTTGCCAGTCGTGAAGCGTTGCTGCTGCTGGTAGTGCTGATGCGGCAGATCCCGCGTAAAGTCGCCAGCGAGCGTCGCCGCGTCTCTCACATCCAGAGACGACGAAGATATCACTGACGAATTCGTATTCGAGCGCATTCGCTGCACATCCGTTGCCGCCGCGGGCGACGCTGCCTGCTTCTCCTTCGCCAGACACGCCTTCGCGTACGTGAACAGCAGCTTGGCTTGCGGCGAGCCTTCACGAATGGTCAGGATTGGGACGCCACCAAACATGTACTCCGTAATAGGCCTCCCACTCGACTTGGCGACAATGCGCACGGCCTCGTCGAACGACAGCTCTTCGTTTCTGCTTGAAGCTCGGACCGGCACTTGTTGCGGCACGTAGTGGCCAGCAGCGTGAGCTGCTGGTGGTCCGCGATTGTACCTGTCTGGACTATCTGGCGTCGCACCAGCGCCACCACCGTAAGCTTTCGCGTTCGACACGATGGAGTTGGCGTTCGAATACCGGCGTTGACGAGGGCGTTCGAGCTCTGGATCACGCGGTGCAGGCGCTTCAGGCTCGTACAGGATGCGGTCATTGGAGAGATACGACACCACTGGCTCGCGTCGCTCTTCGCGGCGCGTTGGCGGCGTCTGTGGAACCACTCCGTTGTTAATCGAGCCATTCGAATAGCGACGTGGACGTTCATTGCGGGCCTGTTCGAACTCGGAAGGCGCTGCGCTGTGCGTGATATTGGTGGACTGATGCCGCCGCATCTCCGGCTTCATGTCGACGCTCAAGTCGACGTACTCTGCGCGATACGGACCGCCGCGGCTGTTCCCCTGAGGTTTCTGCGGTCGAGCGCTGTCCAAAGTGATATGGTTCTCGCGAGGAAGCGCGTTGTTCGTGAATCTTCGTTCTCTCTGATCCGCACGACCGCTCTGGTGGTGAGCGGAGGCCAAGTACGAGTCGAGTGACGGGTTGTTCAGGCGGCGCGCATCTGTCGGCTGCGAACGGCGAGCATCGTTTTGCTGCTGCTGCGGGGCTGGCGAAGGCGACGGCGGTGGCGGGTCGTACAGGATCTGCAGGCGTGGCGTCTCGTTCGTCGTCGTAGTGCCTCGCGCTGGCTCATACTCGGGCTGGTAGCTCTCGATGGAGTTCGACTGACCGTGTGCCACGCGGTTCGACGAGCTGTGGAAGCGCAGCACCACGGGCTTCTCGATGACCAGGAGCCAGCGCAGCACGCGCTCGACGCCCAGTGCCTTGGTCTTCTCGCCGTTGATCGCGATCAGCACGTCGTTCACGCACACGCGATCCATCCCGCGTCCCACGCCGCGCGTGCCGATGAAGTCCACGCACGGCACATTCACGCGCGGGCTGTATGGCCGGAAGCTGATGCCGAGACTGCCGTTCTCCCACACGACAGTGTACTGCTTGCGCTCTCGCTGTGTAAGGTCTCCGCGCGGCACGGCGCGTGTCGAGGTGCTCGTGGTCGAGCGCGAGTCGAAGTCTGGCGGCGGCCGCTGAATCGGATGCGGGTGCTGCTGATTCTGCTGCTGAACGCGCTGCATGCTCGATGTCGTCGACACTGCGCGTCCTCGATTCGACGGCTGCAGCTCCGTAGCGAACGTGCCGTTGATGTTATCGCGAGTGCTGGCGTCCGCTGGCGCGCCTCGACCGCTGGTGCCCTGCGGCGTGCGGAAGTGTAGGATGACTGGCAGGCGCTCCTTGTAAAGCATCTTCACGACCTTCTCGTAGCCGAGCTTGGACGTCTTCTTGCCGTTGACGCTGATGAGCATGTCGCCCGCGCGCACGCCCGAGAGCTTGGCGACCGACTGCTCCGGCAGCACCTGCGCCACGCACGGTGGCATGTCCGAGCCGAGCTCCGGGCGCAGCACAAGACCGAAGGGCCCCGCGTTCCAGTTGATCAGGTAGTCCTGCATGTCGAAGTGTGGGTCGTCGCTCCCCATGACTGTCTGTGTGACTTGCGTTGGGCAGCGCGCGCGGGGGTCGGACTGACTGAGCTGATTGAGCTGCTCGAATTGCGAGTCGCGCACGGGATTTCCTTTCTTTTCGCACACAAGTGACTTGCGTTCACTATGGTGTGTGGGTGACGGGAGGCGGATTGACTGACGACTTTCAGCAAGCGGACAACCGACCTCAAATAGTGACTTGCGACACAGATTTCTATATACCATTTTGTATACTCATCCATCAATATATATTGTCATCCGCATAAGCTACATAATGATTTTTTATCCGGATATATATTTTTAACATATACATGATATGGTACTTTTTATGCGCATCTGTGAATTTTCTGATGCTTAGTTTCATACTTTGTTCAAGTGAAAGGGATTTACTGTAACGTAAATCATCAATTGATGACCCAAAAATGAAGGCTTAAAATTGACCAGAACAAGCAGAAAATGAATGAAATTTGGCTTCGAATGTGACATAAAATAGCTCAATTCCATTCTGCTTTTTTGACACCATTCAAATAAACAACACTGACAAACTGAAAGCAAGACATGTCTTCAAATACACACCAATTTTCATTCAAAAATCAATTGATGGTCCACTCGAGCACCCACAAGAACCAGACCACGCTGCGCCATCTCTGTGCTCTAGACTGCCTCGCACAACACACCACCTCGCTTCTTCTTCCTCGGCGGCGAGTGTAGCATGTCCTCCTTCCTCACGATCTTCGTGGTCGCGTCGACCGTCTTGCGCGAGCCGTTCTTGCGAACTGGCGATGGGGGAAGAGCAAGTATCGTTGCTCGAGCTTCGTCGCGCACACGCAGCCACTCTGCAGCGCCCAAATCCACCTTCCTGACACCACCTGCGCTGCTCTTGTTGCTGCGCTCGATCATCGCAGGAAAAGAAGGAGGATACAGACCACAGCACCGAAAGCCGTTGATCGCAGCGCTTGGATTGCCGATGATCTTGCTCTTGTACGCAGCGCTTGCCACGGCAACTACTTCTTTGCGCGAGACGGACTGGTAGGCAGAGGCGCGTAGGAGCTGGCGAAGCAGCTTGGACACCTCCCGCTTAAACCCACGACAGACGGCGACGTCCAATGGCTGCACGAGATGAGTCGCGTTTGGTGGCAAGAGCTTGAGCACGACGCCGCGCTGCTCACAGCGGTTCGCGACAGCGGCGCTCAAGTGTGACGGGCACCCGTCGCAGATGAGGAGCAGGGGGCGAGGAACGTGCTCGGGGACGTTGTCGACAAAGTGGTCGATCCACAGCTCGAAGATCTTGGCGTTCACGAATCCCTTCTCTGCCGTGATGACGCCGGCGCCGTCGATCGAGCAGCCGTCGAGCGACGTGCGGCTCACCCGCTTTCCTGGCACGACAAAGAGTGGCGGGATCGCGCGCCCCTCCGCGCCCACGGCAGCGACGACAGACAAGTGAGACGACGTCTCTGGGACCTTCGTCCACACGCTGGAGGACCCACGCACAGCAACGACAGACTTGGACTGGTGCTTGCTGACGAAACTGGTTTCGTCCATGTTGTAGATCCGAGCCGCGTTCAACTTGAGCTCGATGACGTCCTTCGCCACGGAGTGAAACAGCTGCCGGAACACGGCCACACCGCCACACTGTCGAGCACGTGAGAGGCTCAGACGCACGAAGACAGAGCTCGTGATGTCGAGCCATAAAGCGCATATACCAGCCGTACGTGAGGTCCTTCGTGGAGCGCAGCGCACCGCGAATGGTGCGATTGAGCTCGTTCGCTGTCTCCAGCACCTCCCACGGCTGCACAGGCAGCTTGGCGCGCTGCATCGCCGCGATCCATGTGACCAAGTCTGCTTCGCACTCTGCAGGCAAGAGCGGCTTTGGGCCAGGACGACCACGCTCGCGCGGCTTGCCGTGTTTGATGTCGGTGAGGCGGCGCTTGATCGTGCTGCGCGAGACACTGGTGGCGGCGATAACAACGGAGATCTTCTCACCGCCGAGCACTCGTGCGACCGCTGCACTCAGTTCGGACTCTGAGAACCTCGCCCTCATGGCGCCTTTGCGAAACTGTGCACTGCGGTATGCGGGCGAGAATGTGGCTCATGAACTGGTTGTGATTCGAACCGCCCAATCAAATTGTTCTGTTTCTTTGTGCAGCCGATTTGATTGATTGATAATAAAAAATGGCTCAAGAATTGAATTGTCTCATGAATTGATGATTTACGTTAGAACGATCAATAGACCCTACAACCAGAAAATTGGTATCACTCTAGTAAAAGCTGCGAAAAGAAAGTACGTGCGTGCCTCAGTGAGCAAGTCTGATGATGAGCAAAGAATCTGTACTTTAGAAACCACCATGTTATTGCGAGTTTGCTTTCATTTCGTCATTTACTCAGTCTTGTCAGGGGCACTCAGTCTTTTCGTGCGGTCTTGGTGCTTCTGTTTGTCACACTAGTAAATTAGCTGCCATCTGGTGTCTTTGGGAGCCCCATACGAATGTTCAAGAAATAATCATGCTGTATTAACATAGCATCACCTCACCACATCATCTGCCCATGCAAATCCTTTCGAGAATGTTCTCAATACTATTCACATAATCGATCAAATATTAACCAAACGACACAGAACAGCTCGCTATGGTCAGTGCTCGCTCAGAGCTTTGTTGTCGAGTAATTTATTCCCTTACTATTCGTTTGTTCAGCTCTTACCAACGACACACAGTTCACACAGCCCAGCCCTCTCAAATGCGACCCACAGCCACATTGACCCCTGACGACGCTCAAATTGCAGCTCCAGAGCTCACGACGCGCGCTGTTGCTGCGGGTGTTGCCACCCTACTCGAAGAAGACCAAGAACGCCAAGCCAAGCGCTACGCGAACACCGTCAGCTCTGGCGAAGATGACGAAGAAGACTCACCAAGCCCTGCTCTCAATCTGTTCTATAAACAGTTGGGCCGGTCGGGCTGCTGCGGCTCACGAATTTCTCTCCGACTGAAATCAATTGAATTTGGTGGGATTTTTGTGTGTTCGTGTCGTCGCTTTGGAATGTTGGAAGGGGAAACAAGTGCAAGTACTCAGGAAGGACGTGTTCTTCATGGCTCTGATCGTGCTGAAGCACTGTGGCCGCTGGGACATCGTCGCACACGTATTCAAGATCAAGTCCACGACGTTTGAGAAGATGATAGTCAATTTTCTGAAGGTCCTGTCGTCACATCTGTACGAGATCTACGTCGACGCCGGGATGAGTGAGTGGCCAGCGGAGAAGGTGTTGCTCTCTGGCAACGCATTTGTTCACTATCCGAGCGCTCGATACGCGACAGATGTCACGTTTCAGCAAACCAACATGCCGTCTGGCATTCAAGCGGAGCGAGCTCACATGTGCAGCGCCAAGCACAAGCTTCACGACTTCAAAGTGGATGGGCACAGGTCCAACTCGATTGTTGGAGCCAGCGCTGGATAACGCGCTCGGTGTTGGCGGGCGGTAGGTGGGCTTTGTCCAACGGTGTGTGGACGGGTTCCTGTGAGGAGGCTTTTAACCCGTCCGTTCTTGGATACTGTGATATTGGGATTCTACGATCTGTCGGTTTTTCTCCTCCTGAGATTTCCTCGGCTCATCTGTCACACGTCGCAGCCGAGGCGGACGAGACGATTGGAGTGATGGCCAGAGTGATGGTCGGAGTCTTCTCCAACTGGGCTCTTCCTGGAATCTTGATTTTTCTGGACCACCCCTCTCCCGAATTTTTGGAGCCGTTTCATCACAGGCTACCAAGGTCTCGCGGACGTGATGCACGCTGTGCATCCACTCAAGAAACCTCAAGGTCGCACGCTCACGCGACTCGAAGAAGAGCGCAACAGAGAGATCTCAAGCGACAGGATAATCGTCGAGAATTTTTTCGGCCGTCTCTTCACGCTTTGGGTTGTTTGCTCCGACAAGTACCGTTGGTCCACCGACGTCTGCGGCACGATCTTTCGCTCTTGTGTTGCGCTTACTAATATCCACATTTGCGTAAATCGACTTCGCATCGACGATGGCGACAACTATCCGCATTACATTCGTCGATTGGGAGGCATTGGTGAAGAAATTAGGTCGAAGCGCTTGGGCATACAGAAGCGCAATAGAGAGAAGCGAAAGCTTCGCGTTGAAGCAACTATTCTAGGCATGCCAGGTGATAGCGGACTGTAAGAATGCATCTTAATTTTCTCTCATTCGGTCTCTTTTTCAAATGGCTGGTTTGTGATTTGTTCCATGTTGCTTCCTGGGTCAGTCCGTGCACTTACATTTACTGTGGTGCAGTCTGATAATGCACGTTTAATTCTCAAGTTTTTTTTGTGAATGCCGCGGTACCAAGTCTGATTTGAAGTCATAAATGCACAGTTGAACCTCGTTTATTGCGCAATACTCCGTAACTGATTTAGAGACCTAATGGTCATTATGCAGCAATTGGTCTTTGTCAAGCAAGAAGTGGCTCTCTGTCTAAAGCCCATTTCTCTTCCCCTTTCCGCTCATGTTTATTTATGATAGTTGATGACATATCCTTGTTGCAGCTAAATGCAAAATCTTACTCTGCTTGGCAGCAATTGCTTGATCGCCCTTGTCGCCTTGTTCTCGCTCTCGATACTGTACAGTAAGATCATACCATGGTAACATCATGACAGAGGAAGTTAGCCGAAACTCTAGGTGCTCCTTCGTGCGGCGCTTTGCAAGCACCAGCCGTATCGTTACGTAAAACTGGAGACGGGAGTTTGCCTAAATACCTAGTCGTTTTTAGGTATTTTCGTGATTTTTAATTTTTAGCATAACCTACAGAATCAAGAAAATAGCTGCCACGTCAAAAACAAGACCAGCATGGACCCACCTGAGCAGCAGCAGCTCCGTGTGGCGTGCGACGCGTTCGTGCTGCTGGAGAAGAAGTCGCTCTTCTACAGCGCTAAGTGGCAGCCGCAGCGTCTCGAGCTCTCCCGCGAGCTGCTCGAGTTCTCACCCCGGCCGCAGGTGGTGCTGCGCTTCCGTGGCGCGCTCTACGTCGTGCTCCGGGGCTTCGCGTCCGCAGACGAGGCCAGCAGCAGCTCCGGCAAGCAGAGTACGTGACTGGGAGAGCGATAGTGCTGTGGTGATTGTATATGTGAAGCACTAACCCTCTACTGTTCGTCATGCGGTATCTGTAGAGCTGCTGCTGGACGTACGGTCGATGGAGGACGTTCGCAAGTCGTGGGTCTACCAGACCGCAGCAAAGACTACGCGTCTCGACATCTACGTGGACACGGAGCAGACGCGCGATTCCATCCTCTCGTTCGCCAACAATCAGTCACTTCAGCAGCAGCAGCAGCTGCCGACTGCTCAGCTTCCAGAGTCAGTGCCCTACGCCGTGCCCGTGGCTACAGTCCCCCCGGCGCCTGTGAATGAGACTGACAGCAGCAGAGACGCATCAGCGACGAACCTCAAGCTGCTGATTGAAGAATCGTTCCAGGCGCTTGCAGACGCGCAGGCATCGATGGACCGCCACCCAGGAAGCGTGGACGATGCACTGGAGAAGTACAGAGCGGCAGACAATGGCTTTGAGCGAGCGGCGCGTCTCGTCCCCGACGAGCGCACGCGGCAGCTTTTCCAAGAGCGTCGGCAGGACATTCAGAAGGTGATTCGCAGATTAGAAGACACGCTTGAGGCGCAGAAGCGAAGGCAGCCGAGTGCGAGCGAGACGCTCCTGATGGGCATCACGGGCATGGGCTTCCCCGATACCCCGCAGCACGCTGTCTCTACAACGGCGGCTGCTTCAGGAGAAGACAATGTACCTACATCAACAGCAGACTCAACCACCCCCAGCATAACGAATAGCACACCAGCAACAGCGAGTGAGCTGGACGAGCGTCTCGAGCGACTGAAGAATTTTGCGGCGCAACAGGAGGTGGAGCGCGCGCAGCGTGAGCACAAGCCGGTGTCAGACGATCTGCGGCTTCGACTGCAGGCTTTGAGAAATGAAAAATCCACGACGCCCTCGGTTGAGAGCCTCGAAGAGCGCTTCCAGCGGCTACGAGGGGATGGAAATCTGAGTTTGAATGCGTCTTCACCAGGAGAAGAAGTAGAAGAGAAGGGCGAGGCGCTGTTCAACCGACAGAGTTCGGTGGATCGCATCATCCAGCAGGTGCAGGAGGAGATCGCGCTCGGGATCCCAGACGACGAACTGGAAACAGAGCAGCGATCGGAGAGAGCGAGTCGAAGCAGCAGGAGCGACAGCGAAGAAGATGATGATGATGACGAAAGCAGCGATGAGGACAGCGCAACGGACGACCGAGAGCGTCGTAAAGAGGACGAGAAACTTGCGTTCGCGAAAAAGTCCCGACGCTAAGCAAGCAAGCTACCACGATCGCAAAGCTCCAGTGCCATCCGAGTCATGCACGAAAATGGCTCTCTGACTCCCGAAATAAACAGTCGACACGATGAACTGCGCCTTTGGATGCTCGGCATAGCCTCTCACTCACTCTGCCAAGCACACAGTCACACTGACGTTTAGCCCACGTCGCAATGAACAAGGTGATGGACCTCGAGAGCAGCCACGTGCTGGCGGTGCTGGAAGAGACGGTGGACGCTCTCGAGCTCATCGCGACGCTGCCGGATTCCGCCGACCACTGCGCGTTCTTGGACGCCAAGCCGCTGCTGTCGCAAGTTGTGGGTACCGCCCTCGAGTGTCACGTACGTGGAAAAAAGCAGCAGAAGCCCTGATTCGTTATTTGTATTGGTCATGCTCACTCAGTTAGTGCGTGACAGTTTGAGATCGAGGCAAGTGTGCTGCAGAATGCAAAGGTTGCGCGAGAGAGCGCGCTGGAGGAGCGGCCGGAGGTGGACGAGAGCAGCGACGAGCTCATCGCGCTTCCCAAGAGTCTGCACCGAGTGCTGCGGCTCATCATGGTGCGTCTTATGACTCGTTGTAGATAATGCCATTGAATGCCAACTGGTTGACGGACGCGTGACCGTCTTCTGCTTCTCTGTCAGCATGACAAGACGGCGCGGGACACGCTGCGCAGGGTGACGGCGACGAGCGTGTCGTCGGACTTCGCCAACTTCACGCACGCGTGGACGCAGCTGATCATCAGCGTTGACCACGTCTTCAGCACAAGCACGGAGCAGGACGAGCGCACGGCCGTGAACTTGCGCGAGAGCAAGCTGCGGCTGCGCGAGGCTGAGGACGACCGCAAGCAGGTGGTCTTCGAGCTCACGAAGGAGCGCGATGCGCGCGTGGCCATGAACCTCAAGTACGCCAAGATCATCTCGGGATTGCGCGAGCAGCTCAAGGACACGCAGCAGACGGCGTCCGAGGCACTTGTCGCCGCCGAGCGCGGCCGCGAGCAGGACCTCCACGCCGAGCTGTCGTCCTTTGAGAGCCAAGTGAGTTCGTCTGAGAGCTGTGGTGTTGAACATTGTCATGCCCAAGTTGCTCACTCTCTCTGCGTCACCTTTGATTCTAGAAAACGGCCACGACGGAGAAGATCCTGGCAGTGACGCGCACGGAAACGCGCATCTCAGACGAGAACAAGCAGTTTGAGGCCGACGAGCGCAAGCGCAAGCAGCGCGTGGGCGGGGATCTGCGCGAGCTGCTCGAGCGCTACGACGACGAGATGCTGCAGCTGGACGCGGCGATTGCCCAGGAACAGCAGGAGCTGCGCAAGATCGAGTTGGCGACGGCGTCGCTCGTGAACTACTTTGGGCGCATCGACGAGGATCAGAGCAACCAGCTGGACGAGATACGCGCGATTGCGGACGCGGAGCGCAGACGCAAACAGCGGGAGCTCAACCTCTTCTGCTTCATCCAGAAGCTCCAGGCATGTGTGCGCGGCTTCCTCGTGCGGCGCCAGCACCGCCTGCAGCTGCTGGCGCAAAAGAAGAAGCGGCGGTCGAAGCGCAAGGGCGCGAAGAAGAAAGGAGCGAAGAAGAAGACGACGACGACGAGGGCCAGTCAGAGTCAGAGCGCACCGACGAGTCCTGCGAAAAAGAAGAGCAATCCCACCAGCATAGGCAGCAGCAGGAAGAGCCCCATGAAGCCTCGAAAAGCATGAACCCAATCTCTATATCTCATTTGAACCATACGCGCACGACACAGCAAGCAACGTACTCCGCTCACTTCTTCTTCTTGCCGCCCTTCTTCTTCTTCTTCTTTTTCTTCTCAAGCTCGGCGCGAGCAGCGAACTCGGCAGCTTTCCTTGCGGCCAGCTGGCGCAGCCGGTCCTCCTCCACCTTGAGCTGCCGCTGGCGCTCTTGCTCCAGGCGCGCGCGCTCCTCCTGCCGCTCGAGCTTGCGCTCTTCGATCCAGTGCTCCTACACAACTCTGATTAGTAAATCACAACTACCTACAGCCTCAACAACAGCATGATAGATTTCACGACACTCACGTATTCCACTTGCTTCTGAGCCTGCTCCTGGCGCTCCTGCTCCTTCTCGGCCGCCACGAGCTGTGCCTGGCGAAAGCCGATCTTCTTCTGCTCGCTCGCTTCGAAGGCCACACGGTTCCGGCTCAGGCGCTGGTCGATCTTGACGCCGTCGAGCGTCGCGATGCGGTTGTTGCCGATGTCGAGGCACACGAGCGTCGTGTTCTTCTCGAGCCCCATGGCGATCTGCTTGCCGCCCTCAGTGCCCAGACGCGTGCGCCAGAGGTTGAGTGTCTTGAGCGTCCGGTTGCTCGCGAGCATGGCCCCGAGTGCCGCGATACCCGAGAAGTCCTTCTCGTCGTCCGTCAGCGGGTTGCTCTCGAGGTTCAGCGCCTGCAGACTCTCGTTCTCAGTGAGCGCATCGGCGAGCTCCTTCGCGGTCGCCGGTCCAAAGTTATTGCTCTCGAGCTCGAGGCGCTGCAAGCTCGTGTTGCGCCGCAGCATGGTCGCGAGGCACTTGCCAGCCATGTCGTCGAGTCCGTTGCGACTCAGGTTGAGCGCGTGCAACGAGTGGTTGAACGCCAAGCTCTTGCAGAGAGCGCGCGTGCCGACGGAGCTAAGGCGCAGACTCGCCTGCCGCGGCAGCGGCTGGACCTCGCTGCTGCCCGCTTTGATGAGCTCGAGCCAGACCTCGAGCTGTGGGCTCTTAGCCACTTCCTCCACCTCTTCGCGCAGCTCCTTCTCGCGCTCCATGCGGCGCCGGTGCACCGTCTCGCGCAGGTAGCTCTTGGCGGCCAGCTGCACGCGCTGCTGCATGCGCGCCTCGCGCTCGGCCACGTGCTCGCGGTTGAATTCTTCCTGGAGCCGCGCGGCGTCGTCGTTGTAGAAACCCTTGGGCTGAATGCCGCGGTCGATCATCTACAAACACACAACGTGGGATGTAGCCATCTCGTTGAGTTGAAGCTGTTCAGACAGATGTACTGACGAGTCTATGGACCCACCTCCCGTCGGATCTCGTTCTGCGCGAGGGCGAATGCGTCGGGCGGCGCGCTGTCGTCGGGCGTGACGCGCGCCATGATGGCGTCTCGATCCTTGACCGCCAGGCGCGAGATGTCCACATCGGCGTCGTCGTCGAATGCGGGCTCCTTGCCGCCCAGACCGAGCACGGCCTCCACGTCCAGCATGGCTTCTCTCTTCCTATGTGCCTTCTCTTGGGGTTGCTGGAGGTTGTGAGAAGCAGAAGGCGGCGAAAGAAAGAGACCCTTCGAGTGAGTGCAAAAAGGTACCTGGCAGCTCTGTTGGTTTTTCTATTTATCCTCTCTCTCGTCCTCCGTCGATTGACTGCCGCTTCATACACATGCGCGACCCTCAGCTCTGGCGCTTTCACACAGCAAGTCAGTCAATCCGTCTCAGTCCGTCCGTCTAGTCCACATTGTTGATGTCCTGCTGCTGCTCGAGCGTCTTGGAGCGTTTGGACATGAGGTACTCGGTCGACTCTTCCTCAATTGCTGTCGTCATGCCCTCGCTGGCGTCCACGGCCGCTTCGATCTGCGCCGCCGCTGCGCCATTCGCGAGCTCAGCTGCCGCAGCCTCTTCACCTGGTCCACCCTGGCCGAACTCGTTTGTGCGCGTTGCGTCAACGGGGTACTTCCAGCGCTGGTAGAGGTAGATGAAGAAGATGAGGTCGTCGCGGAAGCAGCTCAGGCGGTGCATCCACGGCATCTTGATCACGAACGCGAAGAGGTCGTCGATGAACGTATTAAGCGACTTGTAGACCATTGCGCGCCACGGCAGGTGCGCCACGGACTTGAGCTTGTAGTTGATGTAAAGCTGCGGCGTCATCATGATGAAGCCGAATGCGTACACGAAGCTCGTGAGGCTCGAGATGATCCACGAGTACCAGCCCTTGTGCACACCGTACGTGAGCGTGTAGAACGCGTGTCCAACGATGAGCGGGTAGAGCACGAACGACAGGTGCGCCACGGCCACGCGGTCGTGCTCAGCCGTGGGCGAGTCGTTGTACGAGTCCTCGCCCGTGATCACGATCTTGTTGTCCGCGTCGCGCGTGATCTTGATCGCTTTCTTGATCTTCCAAACCTCGATCAGCAGCGAGATGAGCGAGCTCATGAGGATCATCCACGACGTGTCGTTGTCCATCAAGTACAAGAAGACCACGAGCTGGAAGAACGTGTTGAGCACAATCGTGCGCAGCGACAACCCCGCGAGCGACTTCTGCTTGCGCCAGAAGCTCACGTCGTTCTTAAACGCCAGGAAGTCGAAGAGCGAGTGCAGCATCGACACGCATACCGTGATACCGAGCAAGTACGGGTTCGTCTCAATGAACATGGCCTTCATCTTGTCCGTATCCTTCTTCGTTGACGCGCCCGTCTTCTGCTGGTTCTGGAAGTTCTGCTCCATTTGCGTATACAGTGCAAATTTGTACAGGTGGAGTGGGTAGAACGACAACTCGAGCGGCAGCGCCGTCACCGACTTGTTCACCGGCTGCAGGTGCTCTTCGAGGATCCAGAAATCGTTCATGTAGAGCACTGGCAGGTACAACTGTGCCTCGTGATCGATCTCCATGCCAGTCGCGAGAAATGGCGGCGGCTTGAGTTTTGCCGAGTACACCGTCGAGTCGTGCACGAGGTTGATCGTGAGCGACGGCTTCCACATCGACACGTATGAGGTAGGGTCTACGCCGTTGTCCTGAGCAGCCACTGCACTTTCTTCCTCCTTCGCTTCAGTCTCATCTTCCTTCAGCGAGTCCAGCAAGTTGCGCTTCTTGGTAATCTGATCGCGAGGACGGAACGTCGTGAGCTCGATCGTGCGGTAGATGCTGCCCATGCGGTCGTACGCCGAGTCCTCTGGGTTGGGCGAGAAGCCCTCCTTTGTCAGGAACACATGCGCGTACAGCGAGCCGTTCGAAAGTAAGTGGTCGTCCACTGTCACGTTCAGGCGCTGCGTCCATTGCCCTTCTTCGTTCTCCGGGTTGCCCTGCGGGTGGTACCGGATGTCCTTGAGCCACCAGCGCAGCTGCTCCTGCTCGCGTTCCGAGTTGAACTGGAACTGTTCGTCTGGAGACACGTACACACGGAGACTGATCATGTCGCCGACCTGGAACGCATTGCGGAACGTCTTGAGCGGCGGCACGACTGCTTTTCCATTGCTGCCCTTCTGCGCTTGCGCGGAGGCGTGCTGCTGCAGATTGAGCGCGTCGCCAACATCACCGAGTGTGCGCGTTTCCGCGGCAGTAGTAGCAGCGTCCCCGATCGGGTCCGCCGTGGGCGGGTTCATGGCCTCGCGCAGCTTCGTGAGCGGACCGCCGCCGCCCGTGACCGACTGGATGAGGTACCAGAAGAGTATCACGCGCAGGAACGGGAACACGCGGTCGAAGAGCGTCTGAGGCGGTGCGGCGCCCTCGGCATTCGGGCCTTCTGCTCCTGCGGCAGGCTGCGCCATCTCGTCGTCTCCCTCTGTCGCTTCTTCCTCGGTCGATGCCCTGCGCGCGCGGTGCGAGCCGTGATGCGCGAAGTGGAAAGTGCGAAAGGGAGTGAGAGGGAGGGAGTGGACGGTAGTGGAGGGGAGTGGACAGCAAGTTTAAGAAGTTTTTCAGTTAAAACCGCATTTTATGTTGACACTGAGAATGTTTCTGTAGAGCAGCATTATCGAGCAACTGTAAGTTTCATCGAAATTATAATGCACGTCATTGCTCGTTAAAGTACGATTTGTTTGTAAGCGAGCGTCCGATAAAGTACGAAAAAGGCATTACGAGCGAAACGGTGTTTTTGATTGCCGCACCATTCAAACTTGGCCACCGAAAGCGAGCAATTCACGATGGCGGACGTCGAAGCACACATGACAGCAGCAGCAGCTACGGAGCAGGAAGAGCACATGGCACAGGAGACTGGTGAGCAGCAACCGCAGAAGGATACGGAGACGGTGGTGGCGTCCAGACGCTCCAAGCTCGACCTCTCGCGCGAAAAAATGGAGGCGTTCAAGAAGCGCGCCGAGAAGCGCGGCGTCGTACGTCTCTCGCTCAATCTATAGCTGCTACGATTGCGTTTGTATACGGTGTGTAACTGACCAGAGTGTTGTTACTCGTATGTGTATAGATCTACATCAGCCGCGTGCCGCCGTTCATGAAGCCCGAGAAGGTGAAGCACCTGCTGGGCCAGTACGGCGACATCAACCGCATTTACCTGGTGCCAGAGGACAAGACGAACCACAAGAAGCGCGTGGCGGCTGGCGGCAATCGCAAGCAGAGCTATACAGAGGGCTGGATCGAGTTTGAGGACAAGAAGGTGGCCAAGCAGGTCGCCAAGGTGCTCAACACGCGTCAGATCGGCGGCCGCAAGCGCGACTACTACCACGACGACATCTGGAACCTCAAGTACCTCAAGGGCTTCAAGTGGGACCACCTGACCGAGAAGATCGGTACGTTCACATTGTGATTGCATTCTCATGATACTATAGCGTTGAAAGTGTCTAATATGAGCCTGTGTATCTGTTGTCTGCAGCGTACGAGAACCGCATCCGCGACCAGAAACTGCGCATGGAGATCGCGCAGGCTAAGAAGGAGAACGAGGCGTACTTGGAAAAAGTGGAGCAGTCCAAGAAGTTTGAAAAGATGGAGGAGCGCAAGCACGGCAACGATGGCAAAAGCAATGGCAGCAGCAGCCGCGACGAGCAGCACCAGCAGATCCGCCGCTCGTTCGTGCAGAAGGCGCCGACGAGCAGCAAGCAGCAGAGCTCGCTGGGCGACGGTGACAAGCTGCTGGAGAAAGTCTTTGCCACCAACAAGAAGCGAAAGGTGTGAGCTAACACTGTGTAATGGGACTAATGAAGAAGACGAAGATGGGTGTTGTTGTAGATACACAGTCGCTTTGCGGCTGTTGTTTATGAGGGGCTAATGCTCGTCTTGATGGTAATGATGATGATGTCACCCTTTGCCTTCAGCAGCTAGGCGCTACACATACAGAGCCACGCGCTTACAACTCCTCCTTGACCGACTCGAGCGGCACGACGACCGTCTGCGACTTGCCGTTCTCGGCCTTGGCCGTGAACTCGAGCAGCACGCGCTCGCCGTACTTGAGCGTCCACTTGTGGTTGTCGAACGTCGTGTAGAGCGTCTTGCCGTGCGGCTCGATGCTCGTCAGGAGCGTGCTCGACCAGTACACGTCCACCTTCTTGTCCGTCGGGTTCTGGAACGTCACGCTGATCTCCTTGGACGCGCCGTGGGACTCGTCGAGCCCGTAGCGGCGCTTGTTCCAGACCCAGAGGTTCGCGCCCCACTTGGTGCCGTCGAGCACGGGGCACCCGCCATGCAGCGACATCGGGTCGAGCTTGCCGTTTGGCTTCTGACTGTAGAACAAGATCGCGTGGCCTTTGCGCGGGTACGACGCCAGCTTGGTCGAGCACTTCTGCACCATGTCGATCTCCCACGAGCCCTTCTCGAAGAGGGACATGCCTAGGTCCTGGCTCTCCTTCACGTTCGCCGGGTGGTCGTACTCGCTCGGGATTCCCTCGGGCATCACTGCGTTCGGGAAGACCGTCTGGCCGCCGCGTGTGACGTTCGAGAGGTAGAGGAACACGGTCGCGAAGCGGTTCGAGCCGCCGCGCGACGGGTCCCAGTTCCACTCAGACGTCGTGTGCTTGTCAAAGTAGTCCGTGTGCGCAATGTACGCCTGCTTCTGCTTGTAGCGCAGCAGCTGGAGCCCGTCGCACATGTCCTCCTGGAAGGCGCCGAGCGCCAGGATGTCGAACACGCGCTTGCGGATCGCCACGGCGGTCTCCGAGACCTGGTCGAATGCGTTCTCGCTTGTGCGGTGCTTGGACACGAGTTTCTTGCCGTTTTGGTGACCCACGTGCGACTGCTGCAGCCGGTTGTGCTCGTCGTCGATCTCCGAGATGCGCTTGATGAGCTTGTCGGCCTCCTCGTAGGTGAAGAAATTGTGCATGTGGAACGTGCGCGGCGACTCAGTAAACGACTCGAGGATCACGGGCTTCTGCGTCGGGCTCTCCGTCGACGTCAGGTACACGCGGTGGCCAAGCTTCACGAACGGGAACACGAACAGCAGTCCAGGCGCCACAAGGTACAGACGGTCGCCCTCCTTGATGTTCTGGTACGACTCCATGATCTTGCCGTTGCCGTTGTACACGCGGTCCGCGACGGCCGAGACGGCACCTTCGCTGCTGGCACCAGCGGTGGCGTCGTCCTCCTGCACGGTCTCGACCTCGATGAACTGCGAAAAGTACTCGGCGAGCTCGCGGCCGCTCTTGTCCTGCAGCAGGTCGGCGCCGACCTGCATCTGCACGCCGCCGGTCGAGAAGCCATTCTTGTAGAGCGTGACGCTCTTGAGCGGCGCCGAGCCCGAGTCGAGCTCGCTCAGCGACCGATGGGCGTACGTGAGCTGGAAATTCTCGCTTAGCTGGCCCCAGTAGACGTACACGAGCGAGAGCAGCACGCAGAACGTGAGGTACCCGCTGATCTTGCCGCCCTTGCCCATGGTGATCACTTCGGAGCTGCTCGCGTGACTTGGCTTGGCTGGCTGGGGGGAGGAGGATCCGAGAGTGAACAAGCGCGAGCGCACTGGACACCTTCAAGTCAGACAGAATAGATAGCACAGGAGCGGAACGCTTCCAAACATCCACTCTAACACCCACTAACCTTCTTCAAAATTTGATACATTCAAGCAGCGAACGGATGTGAAAGGGTGTTAAGAAAGCTTCTTTCTCGTGTTTTTGTAACAACCTGCGCACGTAAGAACTCGACGGGGCGGAATGAAAATGCGGTGCAAGCAACCACCATGTCTACCCTCTCGCCCTTGGGATGCGCCTCCACTGTTCAGTAGGTTGACAGCACCTGTATTCGGCAGCTCTATGACCTTCATAACCAACCACACAGCTGCTACGTTGATCACACAGGCACGAAGCTGATGATGATGCAGTAGACGAAGACTCCACAAGAGAAATCGATCAACACAACAAGCACCACATGCGCCGCTCTCGAGACAGAAACACAGCTATTTGTTTGTTTGTTGCTTACGGCGACTCGTTCGTTCTTCTATTCGCACGCGCCTTCCTTCGGCTCTCGTGTGTAGAGAACGCTTCAGTTCGCATTCTCTCCCATGGCTCTCCCTGTCGTTGCCGACGATGGCGTCGCGAAGCTACTTCCTTCCAACCACCACCGACCAAACAGCACAGCAACAACAGACAAGACGAGCGACGCCCAGGACCAACCACACCGCACCGCATAGCACACGACACACGCAGTCTTCTTAGAAGAGGTGGCTCTTGACGAGCTTCTGGTACTTCTGGTAGGCAAAGGCGATGGCGCCGGCGAGCACGACGAGCAGGAAGAAGAAGGGCAGGCGCCAGCTGGCCTGCGCCACAAGCAGCTCGCCCTCGACCTTGGTCGCGATCTTCTCGTGCACCTGGTTGCGCACGTCAGCCATCTTCTGGCCGATCTTGCTCTCGAGCATCTCGTTCATGCGGTCCGTGAGCGCCTGGATCTTCTTCTGGTTCTCCGCCTCCTTGCCCTTGAGCTTCGCGACCGTGTTGTCCGTCTGCTCCTTGAGCTCCTCGAACCAGTGCTCCGTCTCGATGTGGAAGTTTTTCATGAACTTCTGCAAAATCGAAATCTTGCAGCTCTGGTCGCACACGGCGTTGTTCACGAGCTCCTCAAACTGCTTCGAGTAGTTGTGCGTCCACACTTCGGCGTCGGCCTGCGCCACGCCGTAGTCGTTCAGGTTGTCAAACGACTTGACCGAGATGATGTCATGGTTGTCCGCGAGCGCGCCCGTGGACGCCGTGATGCCGAACGTCGCGCGGCGCAGCCAGTCGTGCGAGAACGGCAGCGTGCCGCTGTAGCAGTCGGTCCACGAGCCGCCGTTCGTCGGGTCCACCTCGAGCGTGAGCTGGTTGCCGTCGATCTTGATGCGCAGGCGAGACGAGCTATAGACTGGGTCGAAGGCCGCGCTCTTGGAGTGGTAACGGAACGCGGCGTCGCAGCCGATCTTGGTCTCGTCGTTGAGCGTGTCGAGGTTCTTCGTACCGTCGTTGATCTGCACGGTCACGTCCTTGTGGCCGCCGCGGTGCTCGACGTTCTTGAACGTGTCCAAAATGATGCCGACGCCGTAGAAGTGGTCCGTGAAGCCGTGGTTGTCGCCGTTCAGGTACCGCCCTTCGTGCGTGAGCCAGAGGCCGATGCCGTCGCCGAACCACTTCTTGCCCTGCCCGTGGATGCGGTACGTCACCACGGCCACGAACTGGTCCTTGTTGATCACCTGGCGGCTCCAGATGTTGCCGCGCTTGCTCTGGCGGTCAGGCGTCAGGCGCACAAAGTTCTTCTTTACGTCCGTGGACCCGCCCACCTCAAAGTGCTCGCTCAGCTGCCGCTTGCCGTCCACGCCCACCTGGTCGTACGGCTCCTTGAACGTCATGTAGTCCAGCGGGTCGGCTGCCACGCACTGCAGCGCGCACAGTGCCAGTGCAATGAGCGTCTTCGTGAGCATCCTGATTGGTAGTGAGTGAGGGCGTGTGGGGACAGGGGCGGCGCGCGGGTGCAGACAACGAGGGGCTACGCGAACGAATGAGCTCCTCGCCTCGCTTTTGCTCTGGAAATGACACGTGACGTCAAATTAGAGCGAGCTCGCGCCTTTCAGACAGCATATTGTGCGAGAGGATGCTGTTACAGAGGCTTAAGCCGTTACTTTGCCACGTGTGGGCGAAACGTGGACCACATCATGTCAGTCAGCTCGCGCGAAATTTGGGACCACAGCTTGCACCAGCACAGACCGTATGCTTTGAATTCACATTTCAAGTGTCGAGTACTTTCTTACTTAGCACAAGTGAGTGCATCGCGTTTTGAAATGCGAGTTGACAGTATTTGACTCGGCTTCAAACGGAAAAACGTCAATCAACGTGCAATGAATGGCATGAACACGACCAACATGGATCGTAAAAGCGCACATGAACGCTATTGACATGTACTATGAACGCATGCGCGTCTCTCTCTCCACACCATGCGCCTGTCTCCTACCAGTACTTACAGCAAGTGAGACTTCATGAGCGCCTGGTACTTGCGGTAGACGAAGAAGCCGCCGACGCCCAGACCCAGCAGCAACAGCGAGAACGATGTCTTCCAGCCGCCGCCGCCCACCAAATCCGGGTTCTCGTTCAACTGCTTCGTGATCTTGTAGTCTACGGCAGCGCCAATGTTCTCGTGCGTGGCGTCCAGCGTCGCGTCGATGTCCTTACTCAGTTTGGCCTCGATCTCAGCCACGCGGCGCTCGTTCTCCTTCTCCTGGTTCTTGAGCTTCCCCACCGTGTTCTCCGTCTTCTCCTTCAGATCCGAGAAGCGGTGCTCGGCCTCAATGCGGAAGTTGGCGATCTCCTTCTGCAGCACGGCGATGAGGCAGTCCGAGCCGCAGTTGGGCGAGTCCATCCACTTCTTGTAGTCCTTCGACACCGTGTGCATGATTGTCTCCGAGTCCACGGCGCCCGTCGATGTGTCCGCAAAGTCCTCGAAGGCCTCAAAGCGGATCACGTCGTGGTTGTCGGCCAGCGCGCCCGTGGCGCCCGTGATGCCGATCGTCGTTGACTCAAGCCAGTTCTCGCTGAACGGCAGCGTCACCTCGTGGCACGCGGTCCAACGCCCGTTCGAGTTCGCGTCGATCTCCACCACAAGCCGCTGCTTCTCGATTTTGACCTTGAGACGCGACATGCTGTGCACGGGGTCGAACGTCGCCGCCTGCTCGTGGTACCGGATCGCAGCGTCGCAGCCGATGCGCGCCTCGTCGTTGATGCGGTCGATGTCCTTGGACCCGTCATTAATCTGGATGCTCACGTCCTTGTGGCCGCCCTTGTGCTCCGGGTTCACGAACGTGTCCACAACGATGCCGATGCCCGTGAAGCTGTCGGTGAAGCCGTGGTTCACGCCCGCGACGAAGCTCTGGTGGTTCGTGAACCAGAGCCCGATGCCGTCGCCGAACCAACGCTTGCCGAGGCCCGAGATGCGGAACGTCAGGATCGCTGAGAACGTGTCGCGGCCCAGCGGCTGCGTCTGCCACAGGTATCCCTTCTTGCTCTGGCGATCGGTCGTGAGGCGCACAAAGTGCTTCTTCGCCTCGGCGCTGCCGCCGTACGTCCACGTGTCATTCACGATGCGGCGGCCGGCCGTGTCCACGCGCTCGAACGGCGGCTTGAACGAGATCGCGTCGATGCGCGCAGCAGACGCAGTGGTCGGTAGGAGGCTCACGAAGGCTGCGCACACGCACACGAGCAGTGCCAAGAGTCCGCAGCGAACGCCCTTCATCGTGTCACCTGGAGCGTGGGGTGCTGTTGTGCTGGCTCGCTCAAATGCTTTTCCGGAAATGAGGACGTTGACGTGGAGCTATTCAAGCAAGGGACCACTGAACATCATACACAGCATGTCGATGATGTTCAGCAATTTTTTGCACTGGTACTGATGTGCCTCTCTTTAAGAACATCTCACTAAATGCTCAGATCTGATACTCAATAAATGTTCCTGAAACGAATCTTATTTCAACGAGAAATTCTGAAACCGCATCTTAAAACGAACTTAGCAACTCCAATATTAGGGATTTAGGGTGCAAACCAACTTGTCGAATTTGTCGAAAGGAGATAGTAAAGTAGGGGTTTTGTCACACGAAAAACTTCAAAATGGTCAAGAAAAGCTCGGTCAGGTGTACGGTCCTGCGGCTCTTGCTTTTTGTATGCTTTGGCGGGCCGCCGTCTCCAGCCGTATGCCTGCCAAAGCATACAAAAAGCAAGAGCCGCAGGGCCGTACATTCTCAGAATGTTGGCCTCCAACTGGACTTATGTACTTATGTCGGATTATGTACTTATGTACTTCTGTTCTTGTGTTTTAGGGCCTCCGTTTTCGTGCGTTTCGACGCGCGTCGTCCATGTGCATCCGTTTTCCTCTGACGCACAAATCAACTGCGTGTCAGACAGAGACAGTTGGCGTCAGTCCGTCAGTCAGTAAGCTCAGTAAGGTGCCTGGCTCCGTGGCCTCTCGACTGCCTTCTTGTTCATCTCTCATCTGTCCGCTCCTTGATAGAAACTCGCGAGTTTCCAAAGGGAAAACAAATGGCACGGTCTCGTCGGCTTTTGCTCGCTTCCCACCATGATCACCTTGATCTGAACCAACCAAGCAGGCATGGAAAACTCAACAACCTCAACGACGAGTCGAGTCAGCAACATATCGTTGTTCACAAGTGCTGGCGATGGAAATCCAATCCAAACGTTGATAATCAATTAAATAAGGAGTCTAAGGGCTTGCGTCAGGAAGGACAATCTCGAGCAATCACGGCAGGCTGTGGATGACGAAGTCGAAGCACTCTTCCAGGCAAACCTCATCCAGCCACTTCAGCTCAGTGTCTCCGTAGTGCGTGGGGCTGTCGGCCGCCGCCGGGCACTTGTCCTCCATCGCCGTCCACGCAGGCAGCTCCAGCATGTAGCTCTCTGAGTGGTCGAGCGAGTTGCTGGCAGCGGCGGCGGCGTCCAGACTAATCGTGTTGTCCTTCAGCAGCTGCTCGAAGCTGCCATACTGAGCGGCCGTCACAGTTCGCGGCGCGGTGGACACATCCACAACCTCGGACATTGCCATGTCGACGCCCGTTGGCGACGAGGCAACAGCAGTGGACGCTCGTCTCATGCGCGGCGAGCTCGTGTAATACGCGTCGGGCGTGCGCAGCTGCTCGTCCTCACTCACCTTGCGCGTCGTGCGCAGCCCACGCTGGCGGCGTTCGAGCTTCTGGCGGAATTTCTGCGCGTGCGTCATCGTCTGGCGCGTGTTGCGCGTGCCCACATACTCGGCCACGAGCTTCCACGGGCCGTTCGGGTACAGGCGCTTGCCCTCGAGGAAGCGTGCGTGCTCGATCTTGGTCCACACGCCCAGCCCTTCCTCGCTGATGCGGCGCTTCTCGCCGCGGTGCGCAGCCTTCTTGCGCCGGTACAGCGCGTTGTCATTGATGCTGGCAGCAAGGTGAGCTGCTGGGAGCGGGGTTGTTCTGATGGTCGACATAGCTTGCTTGCGAGTTTGCTGTTGCTTGTGTTGTTGTGCTTGCGTGTGTGCTCTGCGCTGGAAATTCGAGAATACGCATGAACGCGTATGGGCGCGCAAGCGAGAACACAAGAACGAGAACAACAGCCACCACCAAGAACATCACAAGGGCACAAGGGCAAAGAGCCGCCTGCTCAGCTCAACGTTCGCTTGACTCACAACCTGGATTTGCCCCATCCTCCTTCTTGTGTTGTTCTCTGCGCTTCAACACACGCAGAACGGCTACCTGCAGTGTCCACAAATCAAATCTGTGTGCGCGAATTATTTTTTCGTCATTCAAAAGAAAAGTGGCACAAGATCAAACAATATGTGCTGTACAGCAGAAATTGCAAACAAATGACCTACTCAACACTGCACATAACCTCATATGCCGGCAATGGCGGGCGGCTCCGTGTCCACAAGTTTGCCCGCCAATAGTGGGACGCAATGACAAACCGCTTCAAGCAAATCAACAAACGCACACATCTCGAAGAAAAGCGCAGCAGGTTTGCTTGCTCGCTTTGCGCTTTCAACCCATTTAAGGTGAGCGAACCAACATCACTTTGCAGGCACGCAACCGACTCGAACATGCGCCTTGAACGCGCACGCCGCCGGCTCGAATCGCAAAGGCCACCAGACATCACCAGTTTCTTGACGCAAGGTCTTCTTGTTGAGCTGGCGTCATTTGCACACAAGCATAAGCAACTTATGTGCGTCTGACTGTCTCCATGCACGCGCGTGTGTCTGTCTTGTGCGCGCGTAAGGATTGTATGTGCTTGAATGAGTCAGAGGCAACGCGTCTTTCTCAAATACCTGCAAGTAATGATCGACTCACCTCGAATATCCTCTAATACGTTTGCATCGAATATGATAGGGATTTCAATATGCTCCTATTTTTGGTTGCATAAATCCTCACACGATCTCCATAAACAATGCCTCTTCAAAGTTGTAGTTGAGGTCAGCTGCTATCCCAGTCCTGACGACCAGGTCAGACATGTATACTGAATGCAAGACAAATTCAAACTCGCCTGCCGAATCTGGTCTGTTTACGAACGCAAAAGCAAGTTATGCAACTTGCTCAGTTCTTTTTGTTGTGAGCAGGTGAATTGTGCCTGTGCTGGGGCTTTCGCGCCCAGGTTTGTTGTCACAATGCAAGCAAGCAAGCGACTGAATTTTGTGGCTGAAATGACTCATTTGCTAGAGCTCATGCGAATGTCATCGAGGAAATTCTTACCAGTAGCATGAGAGGAAAGACCGCGTTGGTCCGGCTTTACATTCACGACGACAGCAACTAAAACGCTACTTAGTCGTGGGCGTCGCATGCTTCCGTGTATCAGCTTTTGCTTCTTGTGGCGCAAAGCTGATCGTCCATAAAACCATTTTCGACGCGTCTAAAATGAGGTATTTATTACGTGGACCATGAAATGGTATAAGGCGCTGAATTAAATCGGACAGCGTCGATAATGTTGGTAAGCGTCGAAATTCATTTGTAATCTCCAGTCTGGATTGTTCATGTATCAGTATCGACTCAAGCAGAGTATTATTTCGATCATTATATTTGGAAGGAGTAGGTTGTAGGTACACTTTACCTCAAAAAAAGTGGCACAAAACGCTCGATGGGTGGTCAAAACTAAAACGAGGAGCTCCGTTGTGTGACTCAAAACCACACAAGGTGCTCCTTCACAGTGTCGCTACTCCTCGTCGTGAAGCCCGAAAGCTCCTTCGTAAGACTGGACATTGCCCTGCTTTGCTAGGTCGCTCTTCGTGTGACTCAAAAGGCTGTATGCATTTTCGAGGCGTGAATGTCTGTTGGGCTTTGGCTGAAGCGACTCGAGTAGTGTTGCTTCTGTGAAGTCGAGTCTCTAAACTCTCAAGAGGCATCGTCCACAGATCTAATCCACGTAGCGTGTGTTCGTCAAGTGTCCATTAGGCTAAATATTCTGAAGTAAGGGGCCAAGTGGCAGGAGCACCAGCCAGCGATGTGGCCCTTGTGTATATATGGAACTGCTCGTCTGCTCTGCCCGATGCCACCGAATCCAGGCCAAGACGACCAGGAGCGCATTCCGGCGCTCTGCGCTCGTGGAAATGAGCGATATGAACGCTTTTTTGCAGCGCCTTCGGGAAACGCCTCAAGGAAAACGAAAAGATCTCGTCATGATCTCGCCCGTCCTATCCGTATCGGACGGAGACGAACAACCCTGAAAGACGATCCCAATGCTCTGAGACTCACAAGCTTCAGCTCTATGAGGCCAAAGCTTGTTCGGCAGTGCGCAGATCCTATCATCTTGCATATGAGCTCTTTTCGACTTTGGTCGCGCGCTTTCAGTAGGACGCCCGCGGATGACATTACGAGATTAGCCACTGCGAGCCTCACCATGTGTCCAGTTGAAGCCATTTCTCGAGGTGAGACAAGTTGCATAAAAACAGATCTGCGCTGAAACGACGCGTTAGTAGAGGTAGAAATCAGCGATCCTTCATACTTGCATAAATCATTTCGATATCTCGTCAAATGAAGTTGTAACATATGTAAACAGTTACAACCCGAGTAACCATTTATCTATGATGAAATGCAGTTCCGGCAAACGACACTTTGCGCGACGTTTCGGTTCAGTAACAGGTCGTGTCAGAGAGCAGCGCTTCTCTGATTTAGCTGATAATAATGCAAGCGCTTCGAATGCTGGCCGAGTATGTGCAATCCTCAGCACTTGGCGTCACACAATGGCCACACGCGCCCGCGCAAGGTTCACACAAGCGGTATCCATTGTGCGGCAAGCATCGGATGGCCGACGGCCGCAACCACAAGCGGGAACAATCGCATGAGCACGATCCATTGTCATCACGAATTGCACTTCAATTTTTTGCATTTTCATTCGACCACCTCGTTCGCTTGCCTACTTACTGCTTTGGCGGGCGGGTGGAGGGCTACACTATACTTACAGGCGCGCCATGCGGGGCTTTTCACGTACTCTGTCATCGATCCGACCGCTTCGAGGCGGCTTATGGGAACACGACGACGGACGCTTTCGCTCTTGACCTGCTTGCGCGATGAACGGACACCATGAGACCTTTGCTCATCGAAATAAATACGCGCTCTTGCTCGCGTTGCTTGCTTGCTTCCTCTTCGTCTCCTGGCTCGCTGTTGATTGCCAACACACTCGCTTTACGACTCGCGGTGGAACGTGGCGATCAGGAAGTCCATGCACTTTTCGAACTCGAGGTCGTCCGTGTCCATAGACGCGCAGTCGCCACCGTCAAGGAAGTAGGCCGTGTTCTCGCCGTTGGCAAAGTCGATCGCGCTGGGCAGGTTCTGGTACGACGCGTTGTCCGTGGGAAAGTCGCCCACGGGCGAGTTGTTGCCATCCAGATCGCCGAGCATGTCGAGCTCCTTCTCGGCCGCGATCGCCAGTGCGGTCGCGAGGATCGAGTCGTTGAACTGCTCGTCGTTCGAGAGCAGCGCATTGAAGCGCGAGGAGCGGTCGAGGCTGTGCGGCACGTTGTACTTGCCGCTCATGCGCACATTGCGCAGCCGCCGCACGATCTTCTGCCGGTACTTCTGCGCGTGTGTCATGGTCTGGCGCGCCGTGCGCGAGCCCACATGCGTCGCGATGTCCTTCCATGGCCCAGACGGGAAGAGCTTGATGCCGTCGATGAAGAGGTCGTGCTCTTCGGGCGTCCACAGTCCGCGGCCCTCGCTCACGCCGCTTGTCGCTGCCGCCTTGCCGAGCTCCAACTGCTGCTGTGACCACGCGTCCTGCTGTCCGATATCAAACGACATAGTGGGTGGTGCTCTCGTGTGTGTGTGCGTGAATGGATGGGTGTGCGTGAATGGATGGGTGTGCGTGTGTGGCTGGGAGTGAGTGGCGTTGAGGCCGACGATGCAAATCTTCGACTGACGCCGTTCACGCCCGCCGGAGACAGAGAGAAAGATCGATCAAGACGACCCACACTCTATAGCGCCTGGTAATCCGATCCACCCTCCCTACTACCAAACACACATGCTCGATCCATCGCTCATCCTATCAACCAGCCAGCCATTTGGCTCGCTTCTTCTCCTGTGCTCTCTTGAAAATTCTTTGGCCCGGCCGTATGGTCGCGAAACCAAACTGGCGCGAAAGACGGGACAAAAATGCCCAAAAAGTTCGAAAAAATGCAGCCCTGTTTGTTAATTGGACACGAAGCGGCATACAAACACCAAGTCACTTGTAAATAGAGGCCGCAGCGTTCAAACTTTCACAAGAATGCAGGCTATGCTATATGCACGAAAAGCTGAATGCGCATGCTATGTAGTTTCTTCCTCGTGCGTTCCTTTTTCCATGGGCTCGACCGCTTCCGCTTTCCGGCTCGCGCTTGCAGCTTTTTGCGCTGAAAAAGAAAAGCGTTGCTGAGAAACGGTATTCGTCTGAATGTCCGCAATGGGGGCTATTTTTTAGAAGAAAATCTGCACTGAAAATGCGCGAGAATCTCGAGCTGTGTTAAATAATCGCCGTGTCACTATCGTTGCTCTTGGCGGTAGGAGGTGCTGCGTATATTGCACATACTCAGTTGGATTGCAGACTGCCTGCTTCGCCTGGACGGCTGCAAAACCTGTGTTCGTCAAAGTGCAGAGCGCCGCTCGTTCCCCACCCTCATCTAGTTTTAATCGTCGCTGATAAACCACAAGCGGCTTCACAAGCATTTGATTGATTCTATAGGCTGAGAACGTGATTTTTTGTGCGCGTGGTACGGCACGTGGCTTTCTTTTGGCTTTTTCGTTTTTGTATGTGTGGTTGTTGCTCAAGGATGTACCGAGCCGCAAGGACATGCTCCACCCTTGTGCCTTGTGCTGTCCGCGATGGTCTGTTTTGATGCGCAAGCATCCATCCGTCTTGCTTCAGCTCCGACGCCAAGCTATACGAACCAGTTGACGCCAAGAGCAGGAGTGCAGCGGCTGTCACACATCCCAGTGATCAAAATCTGTCAAGTTGGAGCAAGTCGGCTGGCGCTGCCGTGCCTGCTGCGGCTGACCTGACCTGCGCTCGCCAGCTGAGAAAGGCTCCGCTGGTCTATCCATAGAAACCGAGTGAAATATGGGCTCTGATGTTATCACAAATAGCCAAGTTCTCATGCAAAAACTGCGGTCGACGTGTTCCATGCTGCTCGATTGGCTCTTGCCGATAAGCAAGCAAGCAGTTAGCATTGCGAATGCAACACTTACGTTGGCGGCCACGCAGAGTCGCCTTTCTGGCCAAAGTGGTCATGTCGCCTTGGCTTTGCAGTCTCTGGCCACATGATAATAATTTCATTAAAAATGTCATGCCACTCTCAAAAATTCAGCTAATTATTTGGCAAAAAAATCTCACAACAAGGCAAAACGAAAGAAGCATGTTTGAAGCTCAAACTCTCTAGACGAGAAGAAAACACGAACACTCGTTTTTAGTTTTAAAATAGAGAACGCAAGGCATGAAACAGCAGCCATTTCGATTCTAAGCCACACATGAGTTCAGAATCGATTCAGCGCAATGTGGCAAGTGTGCAGCTGAAACGACAGATGCACTCCTGTCGAGCGACCATCACTCGGATGGCGTAAAATCGTCCGCGCTTCCTGGCTTGTATTTCCTATGTGAACGCGCGCTTTACTTAAACTGCGCAAGTAGTTAAATAGAATACCTTTCTCTCGAACGCACTGCGTGAACAGGGTTGTGGCAGAAAGCAAAGAAAAAAGAAGCGGTACTCCGATGGTACAGTAGTGAGCAATTTTGGAAAGTGGGATTTGACACGCAAAATGAGTGAAAATCTTCTAAAAAGAATGCAGCTTGATACTGCAAAATAAAAGCACGTGCAGTACAATCTGCTACAATCATTTTGAGCCGTCAAGAACGTGCAAATACCTTACGAAGTACCAGTATAGTGTCAACATTAACATGTGAGCTCGCTCAGCATGATGCATGTTCGCCTCAACATGCGCGCCAACGGACACCTCCTTCATTTTCATGTGAATCGCAGCACTCGCTACAGTACATGCTGCTGCTTCGTGGAGGCAATCTGTGATGAAGACGAAAATTCTCCATTCGCAGGCATCTGTGCAACGCTCTTCGTCCGCTCGCCTTTTGCGAATTCAAACACATCAAAAGACTGATGGGGAGAGCAATTCTGGTCTGGGACCAGCGCAAGCGTGCCACTTTCGGACAGCTGAATGGCCAGGACCAGAAGAACCGTTGTGTCCCTACGCACTTCCATTGGAGGGGCGTGGGCGTGATGCGGATTGCGACCGAGCGGCCGTGCGGGCGTATGTGGTGGTGGCGGATGACCATAGCGCCCGTAAGCAGAGACATCAAGTGCTGCTGCTGGTAGCTTTTGGCACGCAGCAGGGTCTCGTCCTCTGGTAAATCTGTGTTAAAATGATCACAATCACACCAAAAGATGGAGTGTGAGCAATACGAGGATAACTGAGTCATTTCGCGATTCCCCACCCAAACAGTTTCTCCTCAGGGCCCCAAAGGAACTCTTCGTACCAAGAGCTCTCCTCTGACACAGCCTTTGCTCGTTCGCTCGTATGGTTTTCGCTTTCATTCGTTCGCGTGCTTCCTCTTGCATCGCAATCATTGCTTCAAGATAAACCTTGCAAGATTAATATTGTGTAATATGATATTATGCTCTCTTTAATGAACAGTAAAACATTTTGTGACATTTTTGCTGGCTGAATTTGATGATACTGCAAAAGATGATACATACCATCTGCTCAGTTTCTAATTGCGCGTTTCTCCTACAACAGCAGCCACATCAAGTTTGCAAGGTTTGTCTGTGTTTTTTGCTCGCTTCCAAAAACTGATTTTCACCCTCATGTAAAAGTAATTTCTTATCAGCAACCTTGAAAACTCAGTTTCGGACCAACTGATTTGAATCACAAAGCGCCACTGCGAGCAAGCCAGTTGCAACTGCGCGACTCGCTTTCCGAGCTCGTGCCAAATACGTTTTGCCCCCCAGCCATCGATTTTCTGTATGAGCGGCTACAAACTGCATTTCCATGCTGCTCTGGCGGAGTGTGTGCCCTCTGCCGGCCATTCTTGATTTTCCTGTATCGCCCGTGTGTGATTGTGTGTTCGAGCTCTCCAGCCATGGCGATCTCGAAGCGAGTACAGACACAGCTCTCGCGCGTGGTCCCCAGTGGTGAGTCACAGTCATCGTCAGCATCACACCGAGGTGGCACGTATCAGCAGTCAGAGTCGGGTCCAGTGCTCGTACAGGCGCCAATCGCCACTTCAGCCAGCTGCATCCCAGAACAGATACCTTCCAGACACCACGACACCAGCTCAAATTCCACCACCACTAACAGCAGCAGCAAAGGCAAGGTGTGGACAATGGAAGAGCACGAGCGATTCGTACAGGCGATTCAGCTCTTCCCCGCCGGTCCCTGGAAGGCGATCGCGGCAGTCGTGGGCTCCAAGACGCCTCGACAGGCCATGTCGCACGCGCAGAAGTGCCGGCAGAAGCAGGAGCGCTGGCAGCGGGGGCTCAAGATCCAGTCTCGCAGATCCGGTGGTGTCAGTCGGCAACCGTTTATTTCAGCTCCAAACGCCAGCAACAATAGCAACGGCAGTCGACTGATCCAGTCGCCACCAGTCGAAGAGATCCGTTGTAACGCCATGCACAACGCTCCAGTCGATCGTTTCTCGGTGTGTCCGATGTTGATTAACGAAGAGCGCACCGTAAAATCTCACGTGACGTCAGTCTATGTCGGTGACGCCACAAGACTGACTCAGTACTGGCATGACGTGCATGGAAGACCACTTGACCTGCAGCAACAAGGACGCCATCATCATCACAATCACCACCTTTCGTTGGCCAGCGCACTTGAGACCGTCCCTGTCTTTCCAGTCTTCGGTGTGTTCGAGACGCCCGGAGACCCAGCGATTATGTGGCCCCCGCCGATCTCGAGTAGCAGCAGTGTGTCGACAATGAGGTTGCCAATTGCACCAGTAGCGGAGGACAGCGAGGCGCGAGAGGCCCTTCTGCACCTCTTCCAGCCAAACGACAACTGACAGCGCAGAATGCGTAATGAGTCACTAGGAATATATTTATTTCACGCTGCACCAACCGCTCATGAATGGCTGGTCCTCGTTGCGACAGGACCCACGTAGTGCATCACGCCAGCTCATCAACTGGTTGAAGATCCGATGGCTACGCGTCGGCTCAAAAATCCGCTGGCGAAGGAACGTTCCGTGTGGTAATGGCGGCGGCTGTGGCTCAGAAAAAGCTGGAGACAAGCATGCTTTTTGTTTTCAGGCAAGCTGAGAGCTTGCGACCGCCTGGTGTGGGACCACGACTGTCACACACTTTGCAGCAGATTCTGTTTCCTAGTTTACAAATACATTTTGTTTCACAATGGCCATTGCCCGTGTCGCCAGGAGCTCCCAAATAGGCTGTTTGGCAAGCTGTACCCACTCAGACCAGCTTGTCGGCAACTGATTGGCTGGAAAGTCGTTAGACCATCACTCACGCTGCAGTCATGAGTGTTGGTAGTCCAGCAGTTCCTCGGTTAAAACCGGGCCAGCCGGTTGGAAGTGAGAAGCGAAGCCGCACGTGCCGCCTACTTACCGATGCGCGAGAACGCCGCTCATTCGCAAATTTCTCGCCTCTCGCCCAAGCCACAGCTCCATCCTCCTCTTCGTCTCCTGCAGCAGCCAGAATGACGATCTCCAAGCGCGTGCAGAAGGAACTCTACTCGGCGGCGCCGGCCGGTGTGCTGCCGCCGCTCCAAGCCGTGGTCGCAGCGCAGACTGCGACTGCCGCCAAGTCCAAGCGTGCGGCCAAGGGCCCGAAGAAGACCAAGTCCGAACGCGCACTCGCGGCCGCGATCGCGGAGGAGAACAAGGGCAAGGCCTGGACCGACGAGGAGCACGCGCGCTTCCTCGAGGCGCTCAAGGCGTACCCGTCGGGGCCGTGGAAAGCCATCGCAGACTTTGTCGGTACCAAGAACTCGCGCCAGACCATGACCCACGCGCAGAAGTACCGGCAGAAGCACGAGCGCCGGGAGCGCGGGCTGCGCAACCGCAGCAAGCAGAGAAAGGCGGCGCGCGCCAAGGTTGTAGCATCGGAACGCTCGACCGCCAAGACACGGAGCCAGACGCTGGCCAAGCAGATCCACATTGACGACGACAGCGACGCCGACGCCGACGAGCTCGCGACCCCATTCACACCGCAGCAATGCGCTGCGAGCCCTTTGTCCGACTCCCCGCGGTCGGGCGAGGAAAGCACCATTGGCATGGGTATCACGTTCGTCGAGTCCATGGCTGTCGACTCGCTCATGGCGAGTGAGAGCGACGACAGCAGCGACGACAGCAGCAACGGCGCGAACAGCTGGGATCAGCTCAAAATCTCGAGCATCTCGGAGATGTTCCAAGACTTTGAGCCGATGAACTTCCTGCCGACCATGTGGAGCACCAACTCACTCGGCGACATCGAGGCGCTCGCCGCAGTACACGCCGGCGCGAACGAGCTCTTCAGCGACAACATGAGCACCACCAATCCCCTGAGTCTCTGGGGCTAATTTATGGTATCACTACCACCACCACTACCAAGAAACTAATTAAACGACACCACCGAGTAGCAGTAAGCACTGTAGAAGCAGCAGATTTGTATATGGGTCTGAGTAAGTTATGCGTTGAAGAAAGCACGAAGCACACACACAAAAACGACAAGCAGTAGTCCACGTTTTCAACACCAAAGAGAAATAAAAGAGTAGCATTCCATGTGTATCCATCCTAGACAAGACCCAAACAAGCAAGCAAACGACAGCAAGACGGACGTGACAGTCGGTTGTAATTCGCGACGGCAGACGAGAATGATGATAAAGATTGTTGCTTTGAAAATCTGCGGTGCTCTGATGGGATGAATCGCCACCACACGAAAACCAAATGATAGACGACACTGAGGAGATGACCGGACGGAGACGAATCTAAAGGAGCAGAGAAGAAAAAGACAAATCTACTAACAAGAGGAGACTGAATGAGCAATCTCCTCACACCCACTTTCCCGTTCTCCCTCACGCACTTAGATCCACACGCCGTCGTCCTCTTCTTCGTCGTCGTCGCCGCCCATCTCGGAGCCCTCTGAGTCTGAGTCCGACTCGTCCTCTGGGTGCAGTCGGTCGACCGTCGACGCGCGCTCCTCGGCCTGGCTCGTCAGCTTCTTGAATAAACTGATTTGTTCCTCGCTCAAGCCGAAATCGTCGCCGCCATCGTCGTCCGAGCCGGACATCATGATCGACATACGCGCGCGCTCGACCACGTTGTGGGCCTCGTCCAGCTGCCGCGCGAGCGCAAAGTTCTTCTCCTCGACTTCCCGCAGGAACGAGTTGCCGCCGTCTTCTTCCGGGTCGCTCAAGTCCACATGATCCTCCGCTTCTTCATCCGAGTTCACATCGTCGTAGTCGTTCGCGGCGGGCACCACGGAAACGGCAACCGCTGCGGGTGGCGTCGCCGGCTTTGGAGGCGTTGTGTAGGTTGGAACTGGCGCGTTCGCATTTATACTAGCCATCATGGTCGCGCCATCCACACTCACGCCGCGCTTCAGCGACACAGGAGTCGGTGTGTTCTGTGTTGCAGATCCGGATCGAACAATGCCTTGAGAGCTGTTGTTGTGGCCGTTGCGGTAGAAAGCACCAAATTCGGACTCAACGCTCTCCGTAACGTCACCCATGTTCGACAACGGGGAGGAAGCGC
Organism: Globisporangium barbulae; assembly: GCA_023337805.1. Lineage (NCBI taxonomy): Eukaryota > Oomycota > Peronosporomycetes > Pythiales > Pythiaceae > Globisporangium > Globisporangium barbulae. The sequence goes on along the minus strand of JAADXK010000047.1, from coordinate 4,179 downwards.
TCTCGGTTGGCGCACTCGATGTTGGGCTGAGACCAGCGTCTGCTTCGATGCGCGAAATCTGCGCGCTCAGCTTCTTCGCCAGCACGACGTTACCATCCGCACGTGCGCGCTCTTCTTCCTCCCTCAGCGCACGAGCAAATTCCTCCATGCCGCGACGGTCGCGCTTGTTGCGGTCCACTGCAGTCATGCTCGGCTGACGGTCCATCTGAGGAATCGAGCCGGAGTGACGAAGCTCCTTGAGCTCCATCAGCTTCTTCTCTGCCTCCAGACGCGCATTCTTTTCCTCGAGCGCCTTGTTCTCAGATTTCATTCGCGTCAGCGAGCGAGGAGGAGCTTCTGGCTCCGGTAACTGAGGCGCCGGAGGTGGAACGACTTCTTCGACTGCTGGTGCTAGTGGGGCTTGCACAACAGCAGGATGGCTCTCACCAGTGTTAAGAAACTTCTCCCAGCAATCCTTGCAGTAATACTGCCCGTCGTCGTCGAGATCCAACTGCGACTCCGTCTCAGTCGCCCCACAGTCCGCACAGTACTTGGCAGCAGGCACGACGACTGGGATGTCAGGGATATTCATCACGCTTCCGAGATCATCCATGAGCGCCTGGTGGCCCTTGTCATCAAAGTCGACAGGAATCACTTCAAGCTCCGTGTACGATTCGCGGCGGAATCCAGAGATGACAGTGGAGAGTTCGGCAATCATGTTGTTCTGGCGGCCCACCACTTCCGATGACTTGTTGCGGGTCGCAGACGCCAGCAGCATTTCTCGCTTCTGGGTTCCCAGGATCTCCTCGTACTTCTTCGCCTGACTCTTTACCTTCTCAAGCGCTTCCTGCAATACTCGGGCTTCCTGTTCGGCGCGCAAGAGCGATTCCTTCGCGGCCATGTTTGTCGCTGGAGGAGCAGCCACTGATCGGTCGACTCCTGCACCGCCTCCGTGTGCCGCTCGCTCGCCCATGATGCAGACCTTCGCCTCTTTGCGCAGCAAGTGCGCCTGAGGGGTGCCTTCTTCAATGAGTTGGATCGGCATGCCTGCGAAAATTGCAATGCTCCTGTCCACGCCGAGCGATGCAGCAACCAGCTCCTTCGCGACATCGAGCGGGATTTTCTTCTTCTTCTTTCGGATTTCAGGCTCTCGTCTCGGCGGATCCGCGTAAACCGGTTCGTGCACGAGTCGTCGACTGCTACCACCCATGCCGTCTCTCGAAAAGCCAGGATCCGAAGCAACCGAGCCTCGCGGCGCCACGCGTCGGAACCGCAGCACAGCAGGCTTCGGCGAGTGCTTCAACATGCGCAGCGTGTCTTGGTACGCCTCACCCTCCACAGGACTGCCGTTCACAGATACAAGCTCGTCGCCAATGCTCGCGAATTGAAGCCCGCTCGCATTGCCTTTCCCCGTCAGCTTACTCAGCACCGGCACATCGTGACGGCCAGGCTTGAGCTTCAATCCCAAGTCGCCCTCTCGCCAGACAATGTCATACACGTTTATGTCATTCACAAATGCAGTCGGGATGGGCGGCGCTGGACTCGGCTGGTCTCTGTGCGAAGGCGTTCTCGCGAGCGTGCGGCGCATACGCTTGAACTTGAGCACTGCGGGCTTTCGGATCGTCTTCAAGAGTGAGATCGTGCTGCGAAAGCCAAGCGATTTGGTCTCCTGTCCGTTCACGGCCACCAAGATATCGCCGACCGAGGCGCGCTCCATGCCTGTTCCTACTCCTTTGCCCGTGATCTTGCGAATGCACGGCACGTGGCAATCGTCCTTGTCGGGCTGCAGGATCATGCCAAGCGGTCCTTCCGTCCACACGACCGTGTACTGCTCACGCGACGACGAGCGCATGCCTGGGTCCGAGGCCGACGAGATCACGGAGCTGCGATCATTGCTGCTGCGTGAGTGGGATCGGAATGGCGAGGACGATGGGAGACTCGGCATGGGGCCGCTACCGAAACTGCTCAGACCCTGTGGACCTGACAGAGCTCGAGGGACACGGAAACGCAGCGTGGCCGGGCGTGAGATCTTCTGCAGCATGCCTACAACGTGGTCGTAGCCCTGTCGCGCTGTGTCCACGCCGTTGATGCTCACAAGCATGTGGCCGACCGCAACTTTGGCGAGCGCCGCCGCCGAGTCCATGCGCGTGATGCGCCCGACCACGGGCGGCATGTCTTCTCCGAGATCCGGGCGCAGCGTGAGACCGAGCGGACCATCGCCCCAGAGCACTTCGTACTCCATCGCGTCTTGCTGGTGTTACGCTGTGAACAGGCGGTATTTGTTACACAACGGGAAACACAAGTCAGCATATGAGCAAATCCGCACAGAGCGCGCCATTCAAACACATGCACGCGTACGTTGATCCTGATGCGTCTTCGCACAGGACAGCAAGAAGGGATTTATAGAAATACGAGCGCGGATGCCCTTCTTGATGAGTGAAATACGAACGCGATTCTCCTGCGCAAACGAGAGCGAGAGTGTGCTTGTCTATCTGTCGTTGCGCACATACACAACAGACCACAAGCCATATGACGCACACATAGATAAAAACACACATACGTCAGCACACGTGGCGCCTAGCAAGGGGGCTCACGCCCACACAGACAAACAGACGCACAGACCTTCTTCGGCGGCTTCTTCTGCGTCGTCGCGGCTTCTTCGACAGCACCGCAAAGTGCTTCTCGACACACTTTGCCCCCAACCCACCCACGAGACTCACGCAAAGCCGAAAAAACCTCACGTGAAAAGAGGTTTTATTAAAGTACAAGGTTTTTGACAAATAACCTCTAATTTCGACTTTGAGAGGTTATCATTTCTTACATGCTTTAAAATTAGCTTTTGAGCTCTGAGCTGGAGTTTTGTGTGTCAAAAATGCTGACCCCATCCTAGTAATAATGAAATTTGCAATTTTTCACAATCTATCAACTATGAAGGGTCCCCTCCTCATGACAACAGCTCAGACAAAGAAGAGTTGGCAATTTGGATAAGTGCGCACTGTCGACGCTGGTCAAATGTGCGGATTTATATATAGCGGATTTAACATATTATATTGAATACCGTAGTTGGTGTACTTTCTGCAGCCTAGATTGATCGCGACAGTATTTCTAGTCACTTAAGATAATATACTTTATTCAAGATAATTTGAGTGAGTGACAAAATGCCAGACATATTCACTGCCAGAGTGATTATTGTATTGATTTCGAGTGTGTAGGCAGAATGCATAGCAAATGATGAAAAAGGCTAGTCACGATCAATTATACAACACAAGTTCGCATCTCTGACTCTGCATTAACACTGCTGTGTGAGATCCCGAACGATGACTGATACCTCTTGGTCTCACAGGCTGGAATGCTCGCTTGCTCTCCATCTCGTCTCTCTGATTCTTCTCGAATGCTTATGACACTTGTCGGTTCACCTCGAGTGTTTCCTTCAACTAAATGCTGGGTTGCCTTCGATGTTCATCGTCTTGGTTTCTGCAAGAACTTCTGGCCTCAGCACTTTCGTTTGCGATTCTCTTACGTGGTGTTGCTACTTTCAGTCTTGAGCCTCAAGCATGCCTTCGTAATTCACCAACATTTCACCAAAGAAACTCTCGTCAACAAAGGAGCCGCGAGCTCGATTATGCTGTTGAGGCGCCACAGGCGCTTTCACAGCCATATTGGCGACATTGAGAGCGCCAATGTTGAGCCGCTGGCGCTTCAGGAACTGCACAGTCGCGCCATCAACTCAAATCGTCGTTTTGGGCGAGGTCCACAGCATGATGCCGCAGGGATCCGGTATTTGTTGGAAGAGTGTGTGATAAAGCGTATCAGCGCGCGCCGCAACCAACGCAAGCACTCACCATTGTCGTCGTCGTCAAGTTTGCAAATGAACAGACCTTCTTGTCCAACTCGCGCCGTCGGTCTTTGTATCAGCTAAGAAAGATCCGCCCAGTCCCTCCAAATTCTCTGACAGTCACATCCAGGCTCTCGGCACCAAGTTACGGCAGCGTGGGGCCATCCAGCAAACTAGAAGTATCTCAAGCCACTCAGCTCAAGCACATTTTAGGTTTACGTACCTGTGGTATAGTGACCCGAGAAAATGAAAATTGTCGCCCCAAGGTTGCACCAAATCCCGCGCACATTCAAGCGACCCACCGAAGAGCTGTCGAAATTCGATCAGACGTTCGTCCAAATCCGTGTCATCAACACGGTTCAAGT